>JAEIFL010000010.1:0-55969 GCA_018901835.1 Scaptomyza graminum
TCTTTACTAATGGAAGAAGGAGGTGTGTTAGTCAGTGACTTTGATGGATTAGTACCCGTATTCATTTTATTAAGCATGTTATAGCTTCCAGTATTTTTTACCAAGTTTTTGCTCCAGTGCGGCAATTGGCTGGGCATTTTGCTTCTGGCCAAATGTGGTTAGAGCTGAAGAGCTGATATAGCTGCAACCCTTGCAGATGCAAGGGCTGAGGACGGTGAGGTGCTGGGAGAGTTCTGTTGTTGACATTGTTGTTGTTCATTGGCCAGCTTATTTTGTAGCTTTGCAGATGGATTCCAGCCGGGCCAGGTTTTGATTGCATTACAGATCACCTCCCTGTCTGTTAGTGTCATTTGTGCTGGCGGCAGACTGGACGGTTGAAGAAGAGAGCAACTGTTGCTGCTGCTGGTGTTGTTGCCGCTGCTGTATTTTTTGCCCCTTCGTTGCTGGTTATTGTTCCGCCCATGCTTCCGCTGATTGATCCGGATACCGGCATCCACGGGGATTTACGAAGTGACTCCATCAGAGTTGCTACGCCCGATCTGGCTTTTAGTTTTCTTGGAATTGGCTGCTGTAACGGCATCTTCTTTGTGAGAGTTGTGGCTAGCTGAGTTACAGCTGAGTTGATGGCTGGAGCTGTGGCTGCTGTTGTTGCTGATCCTGGTGGTATTGTTGCCGGTGTTGTAGTGGCTGCAGTTGTCGTCGCTCCTGGTGTTGAATTGCGTTAAGATTGCGTTGAGTTTCTTGTTGTTGTAGAAAATTTGTTGGTTTTGTTGTTGCCTCGGATGTTGTTGATGGGTAACGTTTCCAATCAATTTGTTGGTACGCATATTGTCGCGGCCTCTTTGTATTTAACGCAACCTTTGTAATTACTCACGTGTCTTTCATTACAGTTCACACATTTAGGCCATTCCTGGAGTGGTTTTTTACAGGTAGTAGACTCATGATCCCCAGCGCATTTCATGCAACGAAATGGTCTGTTGCAATATTTCTCGTATGGCCAAAGGCCTGGCAACGATGGCACCGCACTGGATCTCTTGGTCTTTCCATTCGTTCTATTGTAATGGCCTGTTCACACAGAGACTTGATGTTAAGAATTCTCGTGTGAGTGCTGTTAGGTGTTGGAGCCACTTCGAGATGGAATAGATGCAGGAGTTTACCCGTGAAACGGTTGTACATCTGTCTTATGTACCTGACATCGAAGCCCTGGTCGGTCAGCTCCTTCTTAATGTCCTCGCTGCGTGTATCATGGTGAAGATTGCGGATGACCACCCGCAGTCCTCTTTCCTTTTTGGGTTGGTGGGTGTGCAGTGGCGCACCATCGTTAGATAGGATTTTACGTATTATTTCGCATGTCTCCATGTTTTCGCTTTCTACTCTTGGCTGCCTGCTGTTGTGATGATGTTGTATTTGCCTATAGTAGGAATATTCTCCAGCTTATTGGTGAGTCGCGAGGTATTTCCTCCGTATATGTTTGGCATAAATAAGACAGGAATATTTTTACCAATATTAATATCTCTGATTTCATGCACTTTTTGGAGTCTGTTTTGGGCCTGGATTTGCTGTTGTTGCTGCTGTTGCCGCTGCTGATGTTGTTGCTGCTGCTGCTGCTGATGTTGTTGCTGCGGCTGCAGGTGTTGTTGTTGCGGCTGCTGCTTGCTGGTGCCTGGTATATCATCAGGATCTGCTAATCTAGCCCTTTTTCTCCTATCATTCTCCTGGATGTCGTTGGAGAATTTACGCACATATTCTGGAATTTCTGTGGCAGCTTTAGATTTATTTTTATCCAATTTCTTGGCCACTACATCCGTTATCGCTTCCATTTCCAGTGTAGTTTCATTGATGTTGTTTGTAGAAGCATCGGACTCGATGCGTTGTCCGTCTTGTTGCCTTCTCCTTTTCATTGGAGAGCTGTATAGTAGTAGGTCATCGGTTGTAATTGCTGTGATTGCTGTGATGTCGGCTGGTATAATGTCAGCTGTTGCAACGTTGTGAATTCTACCTACTGTTACACTGGAAGTGGGTGTAGATGGAACTGAAATGGGTGGGGATAGTTCACCAGTTGGTTGAGGTGAGAATGGCACATTGTTAAGCCAATCCGATACCATTTCAATTGCATTTCTCTGAGTTATTTTCTGCTCCTGGGATAGTGTATGGTGTTGTTGTTGTCCCATAATGTCGTTCTGTGTGTTGGTCATATTGGTGCGTGATCTGATTGTGCGGCGCGGGTTATTTGTATTATGACTGTACATAATTTTGTCGCCACTGCTTTGCGGTTTTTCGCTTATTGTATTGACGTTGGCATTAAGGTAAGTATTAGAGTTGAGTGAGTATAGGTTTGAGTGTTCGCTGTTGTTAAATTGAGTGGAAAATTGTTCGCCATGTTGGATTTTGTTCTCCTCGGCATTCTGTTTGGTCTGCATATTTCCACTCAAGCTCAAGCCTTCTGCTACTGCTGAAGTTGCTGTCAATGCTGCTCCCGTCGGCGAGTTTGACGATTGAGTGTTGTTTGACTCTCTCGTGTAGCTCATCAGTTGCGGGGTATTGGTATTGGTTGGCGACAAATGAGTTGTTATACATGTTGTTGCCGTTTCCGCTGCTGTAGTTGGTGTGGTATTTTGTTGTGGTCGATGCCGCTGACTCTCAGGAGAGCGGGCAACATGAGGTTGACGTATGGATGTGCAAGAGCGGCTTGAGCCAACGCTAATAGGCGTGCTCAAGGTGTCGCTTGTCGCTAAGCGGTCAATGGCTTCTGCATCGATGCTTTGGTGGTTGTGACTGTGGCTGCCTCTGTTGTTGTTGTTGTTTGGCGCCATCTTTTCTCAACCATGTGGAGTGACAAGAAATTTTGGTCCGTACTACGTTCGGAAATAAATTTTGGGACAGCAAGGTCGTAATCGATCTCATCCCACGGCACTTCTCGGGCGGCAGATATCTCATCCTCACCCCTAGAACCCTCTTCCATCGGACCAGAGCGTGCAGGTGGGTCTAAGCCAACGCTGCATCCCAGGCCGGAGTCGTATGTCACACTGTAATGCGCATACCTTTGTGACTCCTCCACTCTCTTACTCGTTGTAGCCGTTGGCTGCTCCATTTTGCTGCTGCGATGATGAGCAGGTGCGTCATTTTCCAGTATTGGAGGGGGCATGCCATCACTATTACCTATAACCATCATAGCCGCGGTGGCTGCATTCAGTTTAGTTGGCGTATGGTTCGGCCTTTGTAGCCTCTTAATAACCTTAAATGGGCTTTCTTTGGGCATGATGTTGCTGCACTCAAAATTACGAGATTAAATAAAAACTTATAAAGTCTTGATTAGTCACAAGTAAAACACTTATAATTTTTAATTGTCTATTTATTCACTTTAATTTGCTTTTGCTGTAAGTATGATCGCTCACGATAAGGGCTTTCTCACTAGTGAAAAAAAATGGCTGTCAGTTTCGGCTTTTACAGTGATGCAATTTGTAGTTTTGTAATTCGAGAGCGTATGTGTGTGTTTTTGCTTGCATGCCAAAAGCCGTTTACTTCGGTTTGCGTATTGGATAAATCAGTGTGGGTCTCTCTCGCCCAAATACTGCTAAACTTTTGGGAGAGTGTCCATGATGGCGAGAAACATGTATCAGAGGAAAGGCAAGAACATGTTGTTGTTGCCGATGTCGTGTAGCTTGACTTGCGCTAAAGCGACAATTTATCTAATGTGGGTCTGTCGCCGTGTGGATTGTGTGAGAGTGTATGGTGTAGCTGTAGCTTTGTAGCTAGCAGACAAGCGCCATATTTTTCACCTCACCAATACCAATAAGCAAAACAGAGACTTTCGCCCAAACTTGAAATGGATCACAAAGCTGATATCTGCCCTACCGCAGCATATCCCCCATCCCACGACGATCCAGGCCAGGCCCCAACCATGACCCAGCCCTATGTGGATCCACTCTTCACACAAACTCACCCTCATAGGCTCCCCCGAAATAGCACTTGGCTAGCGCAGCTCCTAATCATTAAAGGAGTCTGACGCTTTCGCCAAAAACTACCTCCACAGTAGGGCATAGCACACTCATAGGGCCGTCGGAATCCCACGCAGATGTTATTTCGGGGTTACCTTCGGCCATATTGTCGCTCACTAACACACACTCGCACTCACAATGCTACATCACATTTTTATTTGCATGAAAAAATTCTATTTTAATTATTTTTTGGCTATTTTCAGGTTTTTATTGGACTATTATTTTTGATTTTAATTTTTTAACTTTGTTTCTTTTCTCTATTTTTAGTTATTAGCAGTTAAAAGTGATTTTCTTTTAACTTTTTGTAATTATTGGCAGCCATGTTCGGCTTTTACCGTTTTGTAGTTTTGTCGCTGAGTGAAAAAAAGCTTAAACTTGTGGTTTTGTGAAAATTTTAATTTTAAAAAGCCTAAAAAAGGCATTAATAGCTTGTTTTTCATGATTCTTTCACTCAATTATGTTTTAATGTCGGTTTATTGTATTTATTGACACATTTTTGGTAATTAATAACAGCGTTTTCACTTTTTTTTCGTCTCTTTTCGCTCGCCGGGGCGCGCGCACGACCGTCGACCCACACACGAGGAGAGGATTCGTGCAACGCCTCCCCAGACGAGAGGCTGTCTGCCTTTTTATTCATAATAAACGCCTACTTACATACCCATGATAAGCTAATACTAGACTTAAGTAATAGAAGACTACATGCTAGCTAGACACACACATGGGCATTAGTGTAACGGGCCTGTGTCTACTACAAACTACTTGGGCAAACTTACAATTGACTGCCGGCCAGAAAACGCTGACTCCTGACGGCTTTTGGTTTGAGTGGATTAGTCTCCACCCTTATACCCGCCTCATTACTAGAGTAGCAACATCATGCTGGGTGTTTAATCGACCTAAACTTAAATCTAAGATTACGTTAATTCTTTTTGCAATTGGCTCTTGTCATTTAAAAACAATTACCTACTCGAACGACACCAACAAAAAGAGACAAGAACATAATCAATACAAAAAATGGTGTCGAACGGATTGAGATACTATTTCAAAATCTGAATAACTCTACCCGCTTGGCCGGCAGATGGGGGGCTAATAAAAACTCCTAACAAGTATTTACAGCCGTTTGCGTTGAAGACGCATTAATGGCACAAGGACTAATATCTGTACGATACCAACATATAAAGACAAATATTAACCTATCTTAAATTCTACTTATATAAAAATATCAGCAGGAAATGACGATCAGCGCGTGTAGTGATTGAAGGATGAGGGATGACCGTGTTGTTCCAAGCCTCCAGACACGGTTTGTCCCCAGGATGCCATATCCATACGGAGTTCGGTGCAGCTGCTCTTTTGGGGCATGGGTGCTTGACGCTTTTATGTTGGGCACCCACGTTGTCGGTTCTCCATCTTGAGTGGTGAGAATTGGCGTTGATGAATCAAGTTTGTTTGGCCCACAAACTCAATTTTTGTAAAAGGGCTGCTTTACGTGCAAAGTGAACCATCTCCACTGTTATTAGAACGAAGGTCTCGTCGAAAGTCACCAATCATGCCGAATCCTATGACTGGACATAATATTCACAGCGCATAGCATCGGCAGAAGGCAACCAGAAGACGAGCACACATGTGAGTATCGATAGATGTTGTTAGTTACTCAATAATAGGGATTGGTAAAGAGTAGCATGATGTTGGATGCAACGTGAGGTCAACTCACGTATACAATTTTTCTTTTTTATTTGCAGGTAAGGCGTGACGGATGTTGGACCAGCAGCTGATGGACACTAAAAATTCGGAATAACAAGTTATTCGTTTTCTTTTTAGGTCTAGGCGTCAGAGGTGTTAGAATTGTTGCATCAACGTGTTGAACAGCTGTTAGTCCAGGGATGTCATATTCAGACTTTGCTTTTTTCCTCCCAATGCCGAGTATGTGCAATAAATGCGTGCCGCAAGGCACGCATAAACAGCAATTAATCGGTGACGAAAACGTTGGCAAAAATCTTTTTGGCCGCATCCTTGGCCGTATGTTTGCATGCAAGCGTAATTAGGTGGTATATCCAATTTATTTCGTATTCGTTTCAAGATTACGAATCGATAAAAAGTAGCAGTCGCAAGCAATTTATAATAAGTGACGATGCTGTGATTTTTTGTAACTCATATTGGTTACATTGCAACAGCATACTGGCCTTGCATATGCACAAAGTTCGATAATCGATAAATTGTGCGATGTATCGGCTGAGTATGTATGGCATATGTTCACATATGTCATATTATTAATTTTGCAGATTAAGATGTTGTGATCTGCACTTGCCCGTTGTTGTTGATGTTGGACGAAATAGAAGCAAGCCAATCCTCCATGGACTCCCTCGTTGGCCACCGCCTGGGTGACTGTTGCGGAAAATCATGGTGAGTGCTATGCATTTTTTGTTAAGAAAAATTGACGTCGGTGTAAATGATTCAACTTTCTTATTTTTCCATTGCAGGTTGCAGCTGGTGTTTGTGCTGGGAATTGAAGGCACACCAATTCTCGTGAAAATCCCACGAAAGCCACCGGAATAGTGACAAATGCAGGAAAAACAGAGTGAGTATTGTGTGCGCTTGTTGATGGTAATTGGCGAGTAAACACATCAGCAAAAAATGCTAATGTATTTCCGCTTCACTGTTTCCAGGTATTGACAAAGCATCTTGTTGCGCCCGTTGGTGTTGATTGTTGGGCGCTGAGGCCACACGACGTTTCTCCGCTGGATCTCGCATTGGCCGCAACAGAGCGAAAATTGCCGGCAATCCAGGTTTGGAGTTGTGATGTGCTTTTAGTCTCAGATGTTTTATTGAAAAGAGAAACATTTATGAGTAATATTTTTCTTTGTATTTTTACTTGCAGTTTTATGGCGAGAAAAAATTTTCTTTTCTTCTTTTTTGTCTTTTGTTTCATTGCAGGTGCATTGGTGGAAAATTCCAAAAATGTCAACCGTTGCCTGAGCTGGTCGGAGTGGCTGCACGTCAAATCTCCTGTGGCTCCCACGTAGGCCACCAATATAGTGACTGATGCAGGAAACCGGTGAGTATTGCGTGTGTTTTTGTTGAGTGAAATATCAGTACATATGACTAACATTTAACTCTTTTGTGCTTGGCAGGATTTGATGTCGTTATTTGGTGGGATCCAAATGATCAGCAAGAGCACCTTCAACCCTCCAGTGCGTCCCACGACGGCCACCGATAGGGTGACTGAAGCAGGAACAAAGTGAGTATAGTGTGCGCTTGTTGTTGAATTTTTGGCAAGCAAATACATCAGCAAGAATGCCATTGTATTTCCACTTTACTGTTTCCAGGTTGTAGCAGTACATCTTGTTGCTCGCGTTGGCGTTGCCCGCTGGACGCAGAGGCATCACGACACTTCTCCGCTGGATTACACCCAAGCCGCAGATGTGCGACAATTGCCGGCAATCCAGTTTTGGAGGTTGTGTTGAGCTATTGTAGTTGATGTACTTTTGAAAAAGAAAAACATTTATTAATAATATTTCTCTTTTTATTTTACTTGCAGGTTAAGGTGTAAAATCCTGAGGATGCCCGCTGGTGTTTGTGCTGGACTTCATTTGCTGCATATCATCTGGTCAGGCCGTTGTTGACGACGTCCAGAGTGTGATGCATTTGTTTTTGGCTCCAGGTGAGTTTTTGGCTGCACGTCAGTGGCGAAATTATGAATGAATTTTTTAGAAAAAATACAAATTCTAATCCTTGTTGGTTTTCCTTTTTAGCTGGTGTTGTTGCCAAAGAGGAGACGTCACTGATGTCATCACTGGATTCACAATGTCTGCGTATCGTTCAGGCTCGTCGGAAAAACGTATGCCGCAGCGCGACATACTGTAAGCGGGAGGCAGCCACATTGATTACGCCGTTGATGTCGCTGCAAAGTGTGTCGGAACGACTATAATGAAATCATGGAGATTCATTTGTTTGAGTCGCAGCAGCTATCCGTATCGCCGCGTTGAAGTCCACAAGATGTTGCCAGATTTGTAGTGGGCCGGTGCGTCATGAGATAAGTATTGCTATTCGCGTTCCAAAGTTGATGGGAACTAAGGCAATATTAACTCTTTGTTTTTCTACTCTCTTTTCAGATCACTCGCCGATGTATTTAGCTGAGGACGACACCTTTTGTGTATACCATAAATGGGTAATGAGTGTTGACTTTGTTTCGTCACGCGCTTAAGCCCGCAGCTTAAGGCAAAAGGTGGAATAATTCGGCACTAAGGCCATAAAGCGATCAGCGGATTCCAGGTAGGTAAGTAGCGCTTGTGTTTTGGTCACGTTGATGTTGTTAAAGCAGCCAGAGACAAGTTCTTTTGTTCAGCGTGTTTGTTTGTTGATTGCTTTTGTTGGTGGTAATTTGTGATTTGTGCCGCTGCTCGTCATTCAGAGTTGTGTGAATTCATTGAGTGCGGCAAGCATCAAATCCATCAGCTGTTAATCACAAATTAATATAGCAATTTTAACATGAACAAGACTATGTCCATATTAAAGTTTTTAAACGAGCGTGAATTTGTTATATTAAACTCTTTCACTTGGTTTAAAAATTTATTCAAATTTACGGAATATTGAATTAAATATTATAGGCTTTATCTTTTTATAGCAAAGCGGAGCTATTTTGACGCGCAGGCATTCCCCGCATAAAGCAAGATAAATGCTGCTGCCTTTGTTGTAATAACCAAAACTCATGTTTTGCGTGTAGCGTGAGTGCGCTACAGAATATCATTAATTGGAGCATGATATTATTTGGTGAGTATTAGCGAACGTGATATTTGAAATATCACACAAAATTGCTAATAAACTAGTATTAGCAATTGGTAAATTCCGTTTTAAATTTGTAATTGCTCGTACTTGTTTGTCAGTATACAAGCTGTCGTTGTTGCTGGCAGCTGATACTGAAAAACAAGTACTTTTAGTTAATTTTGCATTAAGTGTTTATTTGCACTAATGCAATTTATAATTTGTAATTATGGCTACGTGATTGCTGATTTAGATGGCGAGCTCATTTTGCTGATTGGCTGGTGTATAATATTGATTGACAAGCAGTGGAGATTGTCGTCTCTAATATTCCACTGTTTTCTTTTTATTCTGTTCTTATTTTTCTTCTCTTTACAGGTTTAATGAAGGCTGCTGCAGGGAGATGAGCGCTCTGTGTTGTTGGTGTCCTTGTTTCCCTTGTTTGAAGCTTCACTGGACTTATTTAATGTGTTGTGTAGCCAGGAGCATAAGATGTCAGCGTGTTGTTGTGTTGACATGGTTTGCCAGGTAAGTATTACATGCGTTTATTTTTGTTTTTTTGAAATTAATATCAATATGGTAGATATTAATTGTTGTCATCTCTCCTATTAATGCAGGCGGATAGCCAATCCAGGACGACAGAGTAGGGATTGGCCACTGCGCCCGCATATGAGGAGGCTTATTACTGTTTAGGCGTAGTAGCAAGCCTCCGTTTCCATAGCTGGATCTTTACTAATGGAAGAAGGAGGTGTGTTAGTTAGTGGCTTTGATGGATTAGTACCTGTATTTAGTTTTATTAAGCATGTTATAGCTTCCAGCATTTTGTCAAGTTTTGCCTCCAGTGCGGCAATTGGCTGGGCATTTTGCTTCTGGCCAAATGTGGTTAGAGCTGAAGAGCTGGATATAGCTGCAACCCTTGCAGATGCAAGGGCTGAGGACGGTGAGGTGCTGGGAGAGTTCTGTTGTTGACATTGTTGTTGTTCATTGGCCAGCTTATTTTGTAGCTTTTGCAGATGGATTCCAGCCGGGCCAGGTTTGATTGCATTACAGATCACTCCCTGTCTGTTAGTGTCATTTATGCTGGCGGTAGACTGGACGGCTGAAGAAGAGATGAACTGTTGCTGCTGCTGGTGTTGTTGCCGCTGCTGTAATTTTGCCCTTCGTTGTTGGTTATTGTTCCGCCTATGCTTCCGCTGATTGATCCGGATACCGGCATCCACTGGGATTTGCTGAAGTGACTCATCAGAGTTGCTACGCCCGATCTGGCTTTTAGTTTTCTTGGAATTGGCTGCTGTAACGGCATCTTCTTTGTGAGAGTTGTGGCTAGTTGAGTTACAGCTAGTTGATGGCTGGAGCTGTGGCTGCTGTTGTTGCTGATCCTGGTGGTATTGTTGCTGGTGTTGTAGTGGCTGCAGTTGTCGTCGCTCCTGGTGTTGAATTGCGTTAAGATTGCGTTGAGTTTCTTGTTGTTGTAGAAAATTTTGTTGGTTTTGTTGTTGCCTCGGATGTTGTTGATGGGTAACGTTTCCAATCAATTTGTTGGTACGCATATTGTCGCGTGCCTCTTTGTATTTAACGCAACCTTTGTAATTACTCACGTGTCTTTCATTACAGTTCACACATTTAGGCCATTCCTGGAGTGGTTTTTTACAGGTAGTAGACTCATGATCCCCAGCGCATTTCATGCAACGAAATGGTCTGTTGCAATAATTTCTCGTATGGCCAAAGGCCTGGCAACGATGGCACTGCACTGGATCTCTTGGTCTTTCCATTCGTTCTATTGTAATGGCCTGTTCACACAGAGACTTGATGTTAAGAATTCTCGTGTGAGTGCTGTTAGGTGTTGGAGCCACTTCGAGATGGAATAGATGCAGGAGTTTACCCGTGAAACGGTTGTACATCTGCCTTATGTACCTGACATCGAAGCCCTGGTCGGTCAGCTCCTTCTTAATGTCCTCGCTGCGTGTATCATGGTGAAGATTGCGGATGACCACCCGCAGTCCTCTTTCCTTTTGGGTTGGTGGGTGTGCAGTGGCGCACCATCGTTAGATAGGATTTTACGTATTATTTCGTATGTCTCCATGTTTTCGCTTTCTACTCTTAGGCTGCCTGCTGTTGTGATGATGTTGTATTTGCCTATAGTAGGAATATTCTCCAGCTTATTGGTGAGTCGCGAGGTATTTCCTCCGTATATGTTTGGCATAAATAAGACAGGAATATTTTTACCAATATTAATATCTCTGATTTCATGCACTTTTTGGAGTCTGTTTTGGGCCTGGATTTGCTGTTGTTGCTGCTGTTGCCGCTGCTGATGTTGTTGCTGCTGCTGCTGCTGATGTTGTTGCTGCGGCTGCAGGTGTTGTTGTTGCGGCTGCTGCTTGCTGGTGCCTGGTATATCATCAGGATCTGCTAATCTAGCCCTTTTTCTCCTATCATTCTCCTGGATGTCGTTGGAGAATTTACGCACATATTCTGGAATTTCTGTGGCAGCTTTAGATTTATTTTTATCCAATTTCTTGGCCACTACATCCGTTATCGCTTCCATTTCCAGTGTAGTTTCATTGATGTTGTTTGTAGAAGCATCGGACTCGATGCGTTGTCCGTCTTGTTGCCTTCTCCTTTTCATTGGAGAGCTGTATAGTAGTAGGTCATCGGTTGTAATTGCTGTGATTGCTGTGATGTCGGCTGGTATAATGTCAGCTGTTGCAACGTTGTGAATTCTACCTACTGTTACACTGGAAGTGGGTGTAGATGGAACTGAAATGGGTGGGGATAGTTCACCAGTTGGTTGAGGTGAGAATGGCACATTGTTAAGCCAATCCGATACCATTTCAATTGCATTTCTCTGAGTTATTTCCTGCTCCTGGGATAGTGTATGGTGTTGTTGTTGTCCCATAATGTCGTTCTGTGTGTTGGTCATATTGGTGCGTGATCTGATTGTGCGGCGCGGGTTATTTGTATTATGACTGTACATAATTTTGTCGCCACTGCTTTGCGGTTTTTCGCTTATTGTATTGACGTTGGCATTAAGGTAAGTATTAGAGTTGAGTGAGTATAGGTTTGAGTGTTCGCTGTTGTTAAATTGAGTGGAAAATTGTTCGCCATGTTGGATTTTGTTCTCCTCGGCATTCTGTTTGGTCTGCATATTTCCACTCAAGCTCAAGCCTTCTGCTACTGCTGAAGTTGCTGTCAATGCTGCTCCCGTCGGCGAGTTTGACGATTGAGTGTTGTTTGACTCTCTCGTGTAGCTCATCAGTTGCGGGGTATTGGTATTGGTTGGCGACAAATGAGTTGTTATACATGTTGTTGCCGTTTCCGCTGCTGTAGTTGGTGTGGTATTTTGTTGTGGTCGATGCCGCTGACTCTCAGGAGAGCGGGCAACATGAGGTTGACGTATGGATGTGCAAGAGCGGCTTGAGCCAACGCTAATAGGCGTGCTCAAGGTGTCGCTTGTCGCTAAGCGGTCAATGGCTTCTGCATCGATGCTTTGGTGGTTGTGACTGTGGCTGCCTCTGTTGTTGTTGTTGTTTGGCGCCATCTTTTTCTCAACCATGTGGAGTGACAAGAAATTTTGGTCCGTACTACGTTCGGAAATAAATTTTGGGACAGCAAGGTCGTAATCGATCTCATCCCACGGCACTTCTCGGGCGGCAGATATCTCATCCTCACCCCTAGAACCCTCTTCCATCGGACCAGAGCGTGCAGGTGGGTCTAAGCCAACGCTGCATCCCAGGCCGGAGTCGTATGTCACACTGTAATGCGCATACCTTTGTGACTCCTCCACTCTCTTACTCGTTGTAGCCGTTGGCTGCTCCATTTTGCTGCTGCGATGATGAGCAGGTGCGTCATTTTCCAGTATTGGAGGGGGCATGCCATCACTATTACCTATAACCATCATAGCCGCGGTGGCTGCATTCAGTTTAGTTGGCGTATGGTTCGGCCTTTGTAGCCTCTTAATAACCTTAAATGGGCTTTCTTTGGGCATGATGTTGCTGCACTCAAAATTACGAGATTAAATAAAAACTTATAAAGTCTTGATTAGTCACAAGTAAAACACTTATAATTTTTAATTGTCTATTTATTCACTTTAATTTGCTTTTGCTGTAAGTATGATCGCTCACGATAAGGGCTTTCTCACTAGTGAAAAAATATGGCTGTCAGTTTCGGCTTTTACGGTGGTGCAATTTGTGGTTTGTAGTTTTGTAGTTCCGGAGCGCATTTGTGTGTGTGTGTTTTTGCTTGCATGCCAAAAGCCGTTTACTTCGGTTTGCGTATTGGATAAATCAGTGTGAATGACTCTCATCCGAATGCAGCTAAACTTTTGGGAGAGTGACCATGATGGCGAGAAACATGTATCAGAGGAAAGGCAAGAACATGTTGTTGTTGCCGATGTCGTGTAGCTTGACTTGCGCTAAAGCGACAATTTATCTAATGTGGGTCTGTCGCCGTGTGGATTGTGTGAGAGTGTATGGTGTTGCTGTAGCTTTGTAGCTATGCAGACAAGCGCCATATTTTTCACCTCACCAATACCAATAAGCAAAACAGAGACTTTCGCCCAAACTTGAAATGGATCACAAAGCTGATATCTGCCCTACCGCAGCATATCCCCCATCCCACGACGATCCAGGCCAGGCCCCAACCATGACCCAGCCCTATGTGGATCCACTCTTCACACCAACTCACCCTCATAGGCTCCCCCGAAATAGCACTTGGCTAGCGCAGCTCCTAATCATTAAAGGAGTCTGACGCTTTCGCCAAAAACTACCTCCACAGTAGGGCATAGCACACTCATAGGGCCGTCGGAATCCCACGCAGATGTTATTTCGGGGTTACCTTCGGCCATATTGTCGCTCACTAACACACACTCGCACTCACAATGCTACATCACATTTTTATTTGCATGAAAAAATTCTATTTTAATTATTTTTTGGCTATTTTCAGGTTTTTATTGGACTATTATTTTTGATTTTAATTTTTTAACTTTGTTTCTTTTCTCTATTTTTAGTTATTAGCAGTTAAAAGTGGTTTTCTTTTAACTTTTTGTAATTATTGGCAGCCATGTTCGGCTTTTTACCGTTTTGTAGTTTTGTCGCTGAGTGAAAAAAAAGCTTAAACTTGTGGTTTTGTGAAAATTTTAATTTTAAAAAGCCTAAAAAAGGCATTAATAGCTTGTTTTTCATGATTCTTTCACTCAATTATGTTTTAATGTCGGTTTATTGTATTTATTGACACATTTTTGGTAATTAATAACAGCGTTTTCACTTTTTTTCGTCTTTATTCGCTCGCCGGGGCGCGCGCACGACCGTCGACCCACACACGAGGAGAGGATTCTGAGTTGAACGGACGTGCGTGCGCTCTGTGAAAGTACAAGTTAGAAAAAAAAGTGAAAAGGCTGTTATTAATTACCAAATATGTGTCAATAAATACAAAAACCCATCAATTATACATAATATAGTGAAAGAATCGTCAAAAACAAACAATTAATGCTTAATATAGCCACTTTAAAATTGAAAATTTTCACAAAGCTACAATCCTAAGCTTTCTCAGTGAGCTACAAAACTACATTCCGGTAACCCTCGCTCCTTTCACTGATCTTCTTTATCATTACGCTTGACAAAATGGAGACGACCAACCTAAGCAATAAAGTTGAAAACGACAACGGCTGCCAAGAGCAGCCCAATCCAATGCTCTCCCTGGACAGCAAGGACAAGATGAGACTGAAGGAACTACGCAAAGTGGTTACTGATGCGAAAGTCTGTGAGTACATCACGTTAGATTCCAGCCCAAACTCGGATGCCTCCACCAGACCCTTTACCTATGGCAGTGCAGTTAATGGCAGCCCCCAAGACGCTGCTCATGCTGAGTCATGGTTTAGCTTGGCAGCAAACGAGGAGGCCCCTCCCCCCCTCGAGAGACGACCAGTGAAAGTAGCCATGAAACAGAGGCTGCCATGTGGGAGAGAGAGATGCCGTTAATTGATCTCTATTACCCACAACATAACGGGGTTAACTCGCCGCCTGACCAACAACTTGGCGACAAAGCTACATTAACGGAAGATAAAGACAACACCCCGTTGGGAAATCGCTGCCTGTGCTCCAGCCACCTACACTGCTCTGGCCCGAGTCCAGTCTTTCTCTCTTCATGCTCCTCGCAGTCAAGCTGCCATTCCGGCAAAGCTACAACAACACCGACAGCAGCAGTAAAGCCAACACTTATAGCAAAGACACAAACCAATTCGCTGCGACTGACTCCGCAGGAGAGCAATTACAAAGACAATAACAAAGTCACTCAACATATTAATATCAATACATCAGCAGTTGACACCAAAACTAAAACTACAAAAACGAGGAAAATAATGAGTGAAATCAAAGAGAAGGCTAATAATATTAGAGCTGACAGCAGTGAACATGCACACTCCGACTCTCTCCCAAACACACAAACACTCACAAAGGAAACACTGCTACTTCACACTCAAACTACTAACACAAATAATCAGCAAGCAGTGCAAAACTCCTCAATAAGCAAATATATGAAATCTACCTACAATCCGACGACCAACTCTAACAAAGTGAAAAATGTTTCCACTGCCAAAAACACGGAAAACTACAAAAATAAAGATAAAATTAACAACAAATATAATAATCATAATGACAAAGTTGATACAATCAAAGATTCAATGCAGCTACAAACAAATAAAATTAAATTCCAATTTTTACCGTCGCCAATAATCATAGCAAACAGTAAAAAATGCTTATTGCCACTACTAACCCAGGGAAAAAAGCGTGAAAATAAACAGACCCAGCAAGCGATTACACACACAACGTGCGTAAACATAAATATGACCGGTAGTGCAATGCGAGCCCCTCCTGTGTCACCTGAAGGTCTCATACAGTTTCCACCAACTCCTGTAAAAGCCATCCAAAGACTTAGAGAGGATCCAGTGGCCATGGCGTCAACATCCAAAACTGTTTATAAACAACAACAACAGCAACAACGCCACCAGATTTGCTCACCACTCAAGAGAAAACGACGCACCAGTGCAGATAATTACAACAGTGATGATGAAAATCTACAGACAAGAAAGGATACACACACTTCAGACGATTTTCTACACTCCACTTCTTTCTTGAAAACACCAGAGTACAAATCAAAATTTGCCAGTGACCTACAGGAAAACTCTAAAAGGAATAAGAAGTACAAGGCTAAAGACAACAGTGACAACAAAAACAGAACTAAAACTAGCACACAAAAGGATGAGATTACGAAAAACCTGGATACTCCAGAAGTCACTGACGCTGGCAAGGCTCTCGTCGATTATGACACTAACACCAGCAGCTCCACCCGCAGCCCTGAAGACAAAACAAGAAAACAAGCTAATAATAATAAAAACAATTCAAGCCTGAGACAAATTATCGACGATCCTGCCAACAGAAGCCCACAGCTAAACCAAGACGACGAAGAAGGGGACATGGAAATTGATGACATCACAATCATCCATAACACTATTAATAACAATAATAATAACATAAACAACTACCAAGTTACATCGCCACTGGTCGAACAACAAATCACAACTACTCAACAACAACAGCAGAATCCTTGCACGCAACTGGCGGAGCAACAGGAGCATCTACAACAAGGCCCCCAACTGCAACAACAACAACAGCCTACAACCCAACACAAACAACTGGTCACTAACGACAGCACTGCCAGAAGCATACCGGCTCTTTTTCTACCAATGATGCCGGACATAATGCCCTTACTCAACAAACTTAGCAGTAACCCGGCGGTCGGTAAGTTCACCACTAAAATAACATACAACAACGGTTTGCGCATACAGAGCGCAAACATGAATACCTACAAAGCAATCCTAGCAGTCATGGAAAAAGATGGCACTCCACTCTATACACATCAGGCAAAGGAGAACAAAGGTCTAAAGGTAATCATACGCAAACTCCACCATTCCACACCTGTCAACACTATCATTGAAGAGCTCAAAAAACTCGGTTTCACCACCAAGTTCATACGAGTAAAGAAAAATAACTTCACTAAACAGCCTCTCCATATCTTCGAGCTTGAAGTGGAACCCTTGACTAGTGATGCCCATTGGGAGATATTAAATATTAAGACACTAGTTAACCAGCTAATAGAAGTGGAATTGATGAGAAATGCCAACGAACCGGCACAATGCCATCGATGCCAGGCCTTTGGTCATACAAAAAATTACTGCAGAAGACCATTCCGATGCCTGAAGTGCGCGGGTGACCATGCGTCCTCACTATGCAGTAAGCCACTACAGGATACGCCGAAATGCTGCAACTGCAATAAAAAACACGTGAGTAGCTATAGAGGCTGCAAAAAATATAAATTGGCACGTAACAAGCTGAATGCCAGCAAGGCTAATAGAGATCCCAACAACATCAGACAGAACCAACTCACACTATACCAACAGCAACAACCACGGTGGCAGCGAAGCCTCCAACAACAGCGACAGCCAAATCCTAACCATGACAACAAACACCCAAGCCACTACCAAGAACAGCATAAGCAGCGGCTCCAACATCACCAACAGCACCTAGAGCGTCAACACAACAGTAAACAAGCCCATAGCCAAAAATCTTGGGCCACCATTAACAGCAACAGCCCCACAGCCTCCTACAGCTGGATAGTACGCAACGGCCATGAAGGTTCCAATCATAGGAGCGATGGCCCCATTAACTCTGAAAATCACACACGCCAGCAACGACAACAGCAGCAGCAACAACAACAGCAATATCTCACCAAGCCACAAAACCTACAGCCTCTAGGTCAGCAGCGAACACAGCTACGCAAACTTCACCAACCCTCACAAAGTAGCGTGAGAAACCAACATCCCAACAAAAGACAAGATAGGCAAAAGTCTCCTAAAAATGAGCAACAACAACAGCTACATCACCAGCACCCATCACATAATTCTGCTCCAAACCCTTTTAAGTCCAAACCTAAACCTAGCCATGCTAAGACCCTAGATGGACCAATTCACAAGACTGCACTAACTCCAACTCATCTTGGTACTGAGTCTGGCCCGTCGGGAAAACATCTGGCTGCATTTCAACAAAAGCTCCAAGAAAACCAGAAAAAACAGCAACATCAAGAGAGAACTCAACACACCCACCTCCAGCAGCGACAGCTGCAACAAAACAAAAATCTTCTACGTACACATGCTGTTTCTTCTCAAGCCCCGGCAACAATAACAACATTAACAGCAGCAGCAGCAGCGATAACCAGGACATCGCCAATAACCGCAGTTGAGCCCAAAGCAAGCTTCTACGCTGGACTGGAGTCCAAACTGGATAAATTGCTCGAAATACTCACCAACCTTGTGAGCAACAAAGTCAGTCCTACCCCACCGCCAATACCAGGTGATGGCCTAACTGCCAGCCAAAGCAGCAATTACACAGCTGCCACCAGTGACGCCCAAAATGTCTAACACAACCTACAGCAGAAGACACTATAACTCCAGCCGACATACAACCAGCAATTCCAATAACACCCGTAGTATTCCTGCAAACATAAACCAGCACGGCAAACCATTTAAAATTGCGTACTGGAACGCAAATGGAATAAGTAACAAACTAAATGAGCTTACTACTTTCATGCAATTGCACAGGCTGGATGTTATGATGATAATAGAAACAAGACTACCTACATCAAGATCTGACGAACTCAACGTGGATGGATACACTACTTACCTGGTACAACACCCGGCCAGCTGCAGAAAGGGTGGAGTAGCTGCCCTCATAAAAAATGGAATCAAACACATAGCTTTACCACCCATAACGCTTCCAAACATACAATGCGCTCCCCTTGCTGTCACAATTGGTAATGTATCTAGCAAAAATGAACAAAGACTAATCATTGCCCCAATTTATTGTCCTCCATCACACCGTTGGACAAGTGAATACTACAAGGAGTTTCTTAGTTACATCGATGACTTCGGCCAGTATTCTGACTTCATAATCTGCGGTGACTGGAATGCTAAACACTCCTGGTGGGGCTGTACACGCGCCTGTCCACGTGGCAAGGCTCTTATGGAGAACATCCACAACAGCACTCGATACCGGATTCTGGCAACTGGTGGTGCTACCCACTACCCATTCATGAGGAACCAAAGACCATCAGCTATTGACTTTGCGATTACGGGCGGAATAAGGGACAGCAGAGTGAAGACATTCTCAACCACCGATCTCAACTCTGACCATCTGCCAATACACGTTTTAATAGGCACGAACAACACTATCCAGAGCCTGGCTAATAAAAAAGCAAACAGCACGCGACTCCTAACAAGCACCTCAAACATTCCTAGGTTCCAAGAACACCTGGACAGAAAATTATTATTAAACACTGAAATTAATTCTGGCCTCGATATAGAAGACTGTGTCGACATCCTCACCAAACACATCCATAAAGCAGCCAAGGTGGCAGCCCAAACACATCAAAGACGTCCCACACTTATGTCTCGCAATCGCCTAGACGAGGAAACACTGGCCCTACTACACACCAAACGCCAATGCAGACGCAACGTGATGATCCTGCGTACAGATGAATCGTTAAGACAATACAGGCAAATCCAAAATCGTCTGAGAAAGCTACTACGACGCAAAAAATCTGATCAGTTGAACAAGGTGCTAGGACAGATTGAGACTAATGATCGCTACAAGATGCAAAAACTATGGAAGTTCACAGACAAGCTTAGACGACAACCAACCCCCAACTGGCCGATAAAGCTGGATGTGTCAACTACGGTCAGAGGAACCAGAGGAATTAACTGGACCAGAACCAGCGAGGAAAAGGCTGAAGCGTTTGCTAATCATCTGGAAGAGCGCTTCTCACCATTGTTTACGAACTCCAGCTCTGAGAGGACAGAGATCAGAGAGGAATTGAGACAAAAACTCTTACCCACACCAGACACTGCACCTAACATGAACAACGTAACGCCTGATGACCAACTGGGCAGTATTGCTCCATCTTTTAAACCAATTTCTCCAAACGAAATCACCCTGGAAATAGCCAACCTGGATAATAAAAAGGCACCTGGAATTGACTGCATAGATAACCTAACCATTAAATCTCTTCCTAAAAAAGCCATATTATATCTTGCACTTCTATTTAATAACATCATTAGGTATGGTCACTTCCCACGTCAATGGAAGACTGCTGCTATCACCATGATACTCAAACCAGGAAAGAAGACGGAGTTGGTATCCTCATATAGGCCAATCAGCCTTCTTTCTGGCCTTTTCAAAGATCTTTGAGAAACTCTTTATGCAAAGGCTTTTTGATTGCGAAGACTTTTCCCTGGCCATACCCAATCACCAGTTTGGTTTTAGGAAGGAGCATGGCACAGAACAGCAGCTAACCAGAGTCACCCAACATATCCTCAAAGCCTTTGAGAAACGTCAATACTGCTCAGCTGTGTTCATCGACATTACGGAGGCCTTTGATAGAGTCTGGCACGAAGGTTTATTGTGCAAGCTCTCCAAGTTGCTACCACCAAAACTCTACTACGTTCTACAAAGCTACCTCAAAGACAGACACTTCTTGGTCAAATGCAATGATGGAGTCACTTCAAGCCTGAGGAACATAATGGCAGGCGTCCCCCAGGGTAGCTGCCTCGGCCCAATACTGTACACCATTTACTCATCTGACATGCCTCTTCCTCTCCTGGCAATGATGGAAGATCATAGCGGCCCTAGAGCATCAGTGGTGAATAGGGATATGCTCTTGTCAACATATGCAGATGATACCATTATACTGAGTTCTAAGAATGATCCTCACAATGCAATTACAACCAATCAAAAATATCTTACACACTTTATGGATTGGGCGAATCGCTGGTGTATAAATATAAATGTGGATAAAACAGCTCACGTACTTTACACTAAACGCAAAACTGACCCAACAGATAACTTCCTGCCACCTCTACTAAACGGCAAACGAGTTACCGACAAAAAGAAGCATCGATATCTTGGAGTACTACTTGATCAGAGACTCACACTAGTGCAACACGTCAACCAACTCACCCCTAGACTTTGGGCTGGCTATAAAAAGCTGGAATGGCTGTTTGGTCCTAGCTGTAGACTGTCAACTGCCTGTAAGGTCTTAGTGTATAAACAACTCCTAGCTCCTATATGGCACTACGCCCTATCAACCTGGGGCACCTTGTCTTCAAAGAGACAGCTCCAACGAATGGACACTATCCAAAATAAGATGCTACGCAGAATAACAAAGGCCCCCTGGTACACACGCAACCAGACGATACGAGATATATACAACATAAAGACTGCCGATGAGGTTCTTCAATGCTGCAACAGCAGATTGGCAAACTCACTGTTTAACCACCCGAATGCTGAAGCAAGGAAACTCATTTCCCACCCATTTGTCCCAACTCGTCTCATACGACCACTGTACACCGAACAGCTGGAAAGATACGTCAAACCATTACAACTCAATCTACTCCAACAACAGCAGCAACAGTCGCCATTACCAAACGATATAATACTTCCCACCTTGGTGAGAATCCAAAATAACATTAATATGGCACTCAGAGCTGAGAGACTGGAAGCGGAAAGGGTCACTGAAGCCCAACGCCCAATATACCATCGACTTAGAAGTGCCACTCCAACCGACAGTCACTGGGAACGGTCTGGAGAGTTAACCATCAACAACTTGAGAAGGAGCTACATGAATGGAGAAATCACAAGGATGTGTCTATCACGCCTCACTCGACTACAACCACCATTCATCCAAGAACTGATTCTCCCTGGACTATATACGGAAAGACCAGAAGCCATACCCCTAACAGTTACCAATAATCCAAGACTGATTAATCGTAATTTGGACTCCCCGCCGAGACGTTTCTCAGAGTCATTTATCAACCAACTGCACAACCAATATATGAGCGGGTTGCTGCCTCGTCAATTCCTACTTAATATCATTGAGGGCCAACCTAGAGACGTCCGAGAAACAATCATCCCAGACCTCAGACCACAAAACACGCGAAGTCAGCTATTAGAAACAATAGTCATAGATCCAGATGAACAACAACTAAATCGGAATATGGAAAATTTACAAACATATATAGACCAGGATCTTATTGAAGAAATTTCCTCTGACTAAGTATCATTTACTACTACGCTTTGTCTGGCATTTCAGGACACGTATACTGGTTGCGGTGATCAATCAATTACATGACCTTCTTCATACGAACACAGCAGCTTGATCCCTCCACTCTTGACTGCTCATTTGGCCGCTAAAATAAGGAGAGATGACAATAATTAACACTGCCTACTTTGTTATTAATTCCAAAAACGAATGCAATACTTACCTGCTACACCATGCCAACACAACAACATGCAGACGTACTGTGTTCCTGGCCACACCACGCATTAAATAAGTCCAGTGTGGCTTCAAGTAATTAAACAAGGACACCAACAACACAGAGCGCTCATCTCACAGCAGCAGCCTTCAATAAACCTTTAAATAGAAGAAAAATAAGAACAGAGTAAAAAGAAAACAGTGGAATCCCAGGGACGACAATCTTCTCTGCCTGTCAAGTAACATTATACACCAGCCAATCAGCCAAAATGAGCTCGCCATCTAAATCAGCAATCACGTAGCTATAATCACAAATCACAAATTTGTCAGCTGCCAACAACAACGACAACGTGCATACTGATAAATAGGTACGAGCAATTACTAATTTAAAACGGAATTTACCAATTGCTAATACTAGATATTAGCAATTTTGTGTGATATTTCAAATATCACGTTCGCTAATACTTAACAAATAATATCATGTTCCAACTAATGATATTTTGTAGCGCACTCACGCTACACGCAAAACATGAGTTTTGGTTATTACAATAAAGGCAGCAGCATTCATCTTGCTCTATGCGGGGAATGCCTGCACGTCAAAATAGCTCCGCTTTGCTATAAAAAGATAAAGCCTATAATATTTAATTCAATATTCCGTAAATTTGAATAAATTTTTAAACCAAGTGAAAGAGTTTAATATAACAAATTCACGCTCGTTTAAAAACTTAAACATGGACATAGTCTTGTTCATGTTAAAATTGCTATATTAATTCGTGATTAACAGCTGATGGATTTGATGCTTGCCGCTCTCAATGAATTCACACAACACCGAATGACGAGCAGCGGCACAAATTACCACCAACAAAAAGCAATCAACAAACAAACACGCTGAACAAAAGAACTTGTCTCTGGCTGCTTTAACAACATCAACGCGCCCAAAACACAAGCGCTACTTACCTACCTGGAATCCGCTGCTCGCTTTATGGCTTTAGCGCCGAATTATCTCACCTTTTGCCTTAAGCTGCGGGCTTAAGCGCGTGACGAAACAAAGTCAACACTCATTACCCATTTATGGTATTTACAAAAGGTGACGTCCTCAGCAAAATACATCGGCGAGTGATCTGAAAAGAGAAGAGAAAAACAAAGAGTTAATATTGCCTTAGTTCCCATCAACTTTGGAACGCGAATAGCAATACTTATCTCATGACGCACCGACCCACTACAAATCTGGCAACATCTTGTGGATTTCAACGCGGCGATACGGATAGCTGCTGCGACTCAAACAAATGAATCTCCATGATTTCATTATAGTCGTTCTGACACACTTTGCAGCGACATCAACGGCGTAATCAATGTGGCTGCCTCCCGCTTTCAGTATGTCGCGCTGCGGCATACGTTTTTGCGATGAGCCTGAACGATACGCAGACATTGTGAATCCAGTGATGACATCAGTGACGTCTCCTCTTTGGCAACAACACCAGCTAAAAAGGAAAACCAACAAGGATTAGAATTTGTATTTTTTCTAAAAAATTCATTCATAATTTCGCCACTGACGTGCAGCCAAAAACTCACCTGGAGCCAAAAACAAATGCATCACACACTGGGTCGTCGTCAACAACGGCCTGAACAGATGATATGCAGCAAATGAAGTCCAGCACAAACACCAGCGGGCATCCTCAGGCTTTTACACCTTAACCTGCAAGTAAAATAAAAAGAGAAATATTATTAATAAATGTTTTTCTTTTTCAAAAGTACATCAACTACAAAAGCTCAACACAACCTCCAAAACTGGATTGCCGGCAATTGTCGCTTCACCTGCGGCCTGGGCGTAATCCAGCGGAGAAGTGTCGTGATGCCTCTGCGTCCAGCGGGCAACGCCAACGCGAGCAACAAGATGTACTGCTACAACCTGGAAACAGTAAAGTGGAAATACAATGGCATTCTTGCTGGTGTATTTGCTTGTCAAAAAACAGCAACAAATGCACACTATACTCACTTTGTTCCTGCTTCAGTCACCCTATCGGTGGCCGTCGTGGGACGCACTGGAGGGTTGAAGATGCTCTTGCTGATCATCCGGATGCCAACAAATTATGACATCAAATCCTGCCAAACACAAAAGAGTTAAATGTTAGTCATATGCACTGATATTTTGCTCTATAAAAACACACGCAATACTCACCTGTTTCCTACATCTGCCACTTCACTGATGGCCTACGTGGGAGCCGCAGGAGATTTGACGTGCAGCCACTCCGACCAGCTCAGGCACCGACTGACATTTTTGGAATTTTCCACCAATGCACCTGCAACGAAAGAAAAGACAAAAACGAAGAAAAGAAAGAAGAAAAGAAAAATCTTTTCTCGCCATAAAACTGCAAGTAAAAATACAAAGAAAAATATTACTCATAAATGTTTCTCTTTTCAATAAAACATCTGAGACTAAAAGCACATCACAACTCCAAACCTGGATTGCCGGCAATTTTTCGCTTTATTGCGGCCAATGCGAGATCCAGCGGAGAAACGTCGTGTGGCCTCAGCGCCCAACAATCAACACCAACGGGCGCAATAAGATGCTTTGTCAATACCTGGAAACAGTGAAGCGGAAATACATTAGCATTTTTTGCTGATGTGTTTACTCGCCAATTACCATCAACAAGCGCACACAATACTCACTCTGTTTTTCCTGCATTTGTCACTATTCCGGTGGCTTTCGTGGGATTTTCACGAGAATTGGTGTGCCTTCAATTCCCAGCACAAACATCAGCTGCAACCTGCAATGGAAAAATAAGAAAGTTGAATCATTTACACCGACGTCAATTTTCTTAACAAAAAAATGCATAGCACTCACCATGATTTTCCGCAACAGTCACCCAGGCGGTGGCCAACGAGGGAGTCCATGGAGGATTGGCTTGCTTCTATTTCGTCCAACATCAACAACAACGGGCAAGTGCAGATCACAACATCTTAATCTGCAATTTAATAAAATGACATATACCAACATATGCCATACATACCCAGCCGATACATTGCACAATTTATCGATTATCGAACTTTGTGTATATGCAAGGCCAGTATGCTGTTGCAATGTAACCAATATGAGTTACAAAAAATCACAGCATCGTCACTTATTATAAATTGCTTGCGACTGCTACTTTTTATCGATTCGTAATCTTGAAACGAATGAGAAATAAATTGGATACACCACCTAATTACGCTTGCATGCAAACATACGGCCAAGGATGCGGCCAAAAAGATTTTTGCCAACGTTTTCGTCACCGATTAATTGCTGTTTATGCGTGCCTTGCGGCACGCATTTATTGCACATACTCGGCATTGGGAGGAAAAAAGCAAAGTCTGAATATGACATCCCTGGACTAACAGCTGTTCAACACGTTGATGCAACAATTCTAACACCTCTGACGCCTAGACCTAAAAAAGAAAACGAATAACTTGTTATTCCGAATTTTTAGTGTCCATCAGCTGCTGGTCCAACATCCGTCACGCCTTACCTGCAAATAAAAAAGAAAAATTGTATACGTGAGTTGACCTCACGTTGCATCCAACATCATGCTACTCTTTACCAATCCCTATTATTGAGTAACTAACAACATCTATCGATACTCACATGTGTGCTCGTCTTCTGGTTGCCTTCTGCCGATGCTATGCGCTGTGAATATTATGTCCAGTCATAGTATTCGGCAGTATTGGCGACTTTCGACGAGACCTTCGTTCTAATAACAGCGGAGATGGTTCACTTTGCACGTAACGCAGCCCTTTTACAAAAATTGAGTTTGTGGGCCAAACAAACTTGATTCATCAACGCCAATTCTCACCACTCAAGATGGAGAACCGACAACGTGGGTGCCCAACATAAAAGCGTCAAGCACCCATGCCCCAAAAGAGCAGCTGCACCGAACTCCGTATGGACATGGCATCCTGGGGACAAACCGTGTCTGGAGGCTTGGAACAACACGGTCATCCCTCATCCTTCAATCACTACACGCGCTGATCGTCATTTCCTGCTGATATTTTTATATAAGTAGAATTTAAGATAGGTTAATATTTGTCTTTATATGTTGGTATCGTACAGATATTAGTCCTTGTGCCATTAATGCGTCCTCAACGCAAACGGCTGTATTACTTGTTAGGAGTTTTATTAGCCCCCCATCTGCCGGCCAAGCGGGTAGAGTTATTCAGATTTTGAAATAGTATTTCAATCCGTTCGACACCATTTTTTTTGTATTGATTATGTTCTTGTCTCTTTTTGTTGGTGTCGTTCGAGTAGGTAATTGTTTTTATTGACAAGAGCCAATTGCAAAAAGAATTAACGTAATCTTAGATTTAAGTTTAGGTCGATTAAACACCCAGCATGATGTTGCTACTCTAGTAATGAGGCGGGTATAAGGGTGGAGACTAATCCACTCAAACCAAAAGCCGTCAGGAGTCAGCGTTTTCTGGCCGGCAGTCAATTGTAAGTTTGCCCAAGTAGTTTGTAGTAGACACAGGCCCGTTACACTAATGCCCATGTGTGTGTCTAGCTAGCATGTAGTCTTCAATTACTTAAGTCTAGTATTAGCTTATCATGGGTATGTAAGTAGGCGTTTATTATGAATAAAAAGGCGAGCAGCCTCTCGTCCGGGGAGGCGTAGCACGATTCCTCTCCTCGTGTGTGGGTCGACGGTCGTGCGCGCGCCCCGGCGAGCGAATAAAGACGAAAAAAAAAGTGAAAACGCTGTTATTAATTACCAAAAATGTGTCAATAAATACAATAAACCGACATTAAAACATAATTGAGTGAAAGAATCATGAAAAACAAGCTATTAATGCCTTTTTTAGGCTTTTTAAAATTAAAATTTTCACAAAACCACAAGTTTAAGCTTTTTTTCACTCAGCGACAAAACTACAAAACGGTAAAAGCCGAACATGGCTGCCAATAATTACAAAAAAGTTAAAAGAAAACCACTTTTAACTGCTAATAACTAAAAATAGAGAAAAGAAACAAAGTTAAAAAATTAAAATCAAAAATAATAGTCCAATAAAAACCTGAAAATAGTTAAAAAATAATTAAAATAGAATTTTTTCATGCAAATAAAAATGTGATGTAGCATTGTGAGTGCGAGTGTGTGTTAGTGAGCGACAATATGGCCGAAGGTAACCCCGAAATAACATCTGCGTGGGATTCCGACGGCCCTATGAGTGTGCTATGCCCTACTGTGGAGGTAGTTTTTGGCGAAAGCGTCAGACTCCTTTAATGATTAGGAGCTGCGCTAGCCAAGTGCTATTTCGGGGGAGCCTATGAGGGTGAGTTTGTGTGAAGAGTGGATCTACATAGGGCTGGGTCATGGTTGGGGCCTGGCCTGGATCGTCGTGGGATGGGGGATATGCTGCGGTAGGGCAGATATCAGCTTTGTGATCCATTTCAAGTTTGGGCGAAAGTCTCTGTTTTGCTTATTGGTATTGGTGAGGTGAAAAATATGGCGCTTGTCTGCATAGCTACAAAGCTACAGCAACACCATACACTCTCACACAATCCACACGGCGACAGACCCACATTAGATAAATTGTCGCTTTAGCGCAAGTCAAGCTACACGACATCGGCAACAACAACATGTTCTTGCCTTTCCTCTGATACATGTTTCTCGCCATCATGGACACTCTCCCAAAAGTTTAGCTGTATTTTGGCGGAAGCGCCAACACTGATTTATCCAATACGCAAACCGAAGTTTAAGGCATATGGCATGCAAGCGAAAACACACACACACATGCACGTAACAAGTGGCGCTCGCGCTCTTTTGAGCGGGAGTATGATTCCACTCACACTGCCAACTGCCTGCAAGCAGTCGTGTGAGAAGGGGAAAAATAGTAAATGGTAGAAGCAACAGTGGAGAGTGATGGCGTGATGGCGATCGTCACGCCTTCATTCCCACATAATTCCACCAATACAACCACACACTGCAGGCTGACAGTGTATGCATTATGTTTCATTTATGTGAAGAAAAGGAAACATTGATTTATCGAATTACAACATTGTACAAACTTACACATACACACATGCAAATAATTTTTCACTCCAGTGGCTGCTAATGCAAGCCAAGCCATTAGATCGTCTTGAACTATAAATTCATCAAGCATGGACAAAAATAAAGAGAATATTTTTAAACCTGAAAATGATCAAGAAATCGCACTGACCGCCAGACAAGCACGACCCAGCAGTTTATTACATCTACAACATCTGCCTAATTGCCATACCTTAACACCAAGTATGGCAACGGAGAGCTTTCCGCGCAACCGCCGGGTGCGCGCATTAAAAATGTCGCCGGCAAGGCTGGTGGATATCGGCAACAAACAAAACAGAGTTCCACGCCTCGAGACTAACGATATTAAGTGCACCCATTGGATGCGTACACCAAAATTGTCGCCGGCTAAACCGAAAGACTACGGCATTACACCACGCCCTGAGTCTAATGGAACAGTGCGCAAATGCCGGGTGCAACTAGTTAAAATGTCGCCGACAAAAATCAAGGAGCTATGCCGGAGCATTTCGGCAGCAACAACAGCGCCCAATACAGCAACTCCGGCTACTCAAAGTCAAAAACAGTCATTACACATAAATTAAAACAAAATAAAATAAATTAAAAATGGCGACAAGCAAGATTTTAATATTTTATAACATTTTATGTATACTTTTATAAAAAGAAATAAAGCAACAGGGTTGTAATAAATAATGACTACTTATTAGCACTAACACTAATAAAAATGTACAGCTCGCAGCGTCTAACCCACAGCAGCAGCCGTCAAAGAAAAAATGAATAAATCTGAAAATAGATAAGAGAAGAGGAAGATGTACATTAACATGACGAAAACAGTGTAAAATAGGCACTACAGACTACTTAATATTCTATGTTATATGTTTCATGTTATTAAACCTAATAAATAGCGCTCATAAAATGACGGCAGCCTCCAGTAAATCTTAAAAGAGAAAAGAAACGAAAAGAAAAAGAAGTAGAAGAACAAAAGAAGGGTAGTGAAACACCAGGGATGACAGCCTCCACTGCTTGTTCAAGTAGCATTTTACTTCAGCCAATCAGCAAAAATGTGCTCGCCATCAAAACCAGCAATCACGCAGCTTAAAATAAATAAAATAAATGCACGAATGCAAATAAATAATTTTTGCAAAATTAATTAAACGTATTTGTTTCCAGTATCAGCTGACAGCAACAACGCCAGCTTGGATACTGATAAACAGGTACGAGCAATTACTAATTTAAAACGGAATTTACCAATTGCTAATACTAGATATTAGCAATTTTGTGTGATATTTCAAATATCACGTTCGCTAATACTTAACAAATAATATCATGTTCCAACTAATGATATTTTGTAGCGCACTCACGCTACACGCAAAACATGAGTTTTGGTTATCACAACAAAGGCAGCAGCATTTATCTTGCTTTATGCGGGGAATGTCTGCACGTCAAAATAGCTCCGCTTTGCTATAAAAAGATAAAGCTTATAATATTTAATTCAATATTCCGTAAATTTGAATAAATTTTTAAACCAAGTGAAAGAGTTTAATATAACAAATTCACGCTCGTTTAAAAACTTAAACATGGACATAGTCTTGTTCATGTTAAAATTGCTATATTAATTCGTGATTAACAGCTGATGGATTTGATGCTTGCCGCTCTCAATGAATTCACACAACTCTGAATGACGAGCAGCGGCACAAATCACAAATTACCACCAACAAAAGCAATCAACAAACAAACACGCTGAACAAAAGAACTTGTCTCTGGCTGCTTTAACAACATCAACGCGCCCAAAACACAAGCGCTACTTACCTACCTGGAATCCGCTGCTCGCTTTATGGCTTTAGCGCCGAATTATCTCACCTTTTGCCTTAAGCTGCGGGCTTAAGCGCGTGACGAAACAAAGTCAACACTCATTACCCATTTATGGTATTTACAAAAGGTGACGTCCTCAGCTAAATACATCGGCGAGTGATCTGAAAAGAGAAGAGAAAAACAAAGAGTTAATATTGCCTTAGTTCCCATCAACTTTGGAACGCGAATAGCAATACTTATCTCATGACGCACCGGCCCACTACAAATCTGGCAACATCTTGTGGACTTCAACGCGGCGATACGGATAGCTGCTGCGACTCAAACAAATGAATCTCCATGATTTCATTTTAGTCGTTCCGACACACTTTGCAGCGACATCAACGGCGTAATCAATGTGGCTGCCTCCCGCTTACAGTATGTCGCGCTGCGGCATACGTTTTTGCGATGAGCCTGAACGATACGCAGACATTGTGAATCCAGTGATGACATCAGTGACGTCTCCTCTTTGGCAACAACACCAGCTAAAAAGGAAAACCAACAAGGATTAGAATCTGTATTTTTCCTAAAAAATACATTCATAATTTCGCCACTGACGTGCAGCCAAAAACTCACCTGGATCCAAAAACAAATGCATCACACACTGGGTCGTTGTCAACAACGGCCTGAACAGATGAAATGCAGCAAATGAAGTCCAGCACAAACACCAGCGGGCATCCTCAGGATTTTACACCTTAACCTGCAAGTAAAATAAAAAGAGAAATATTATTAATAAATGTTTTTCTTTTTTCAAAAGTACATCAACTACAAAAGCTCAACACAACCTCCAAAACTGGATTGCCGGCAATTGTCGCTCATCTGCGGCCTGGGTGTAATCCAGCGGAGAAGTGTCGTGATGCCCCTGCGTCCAGCGGGCAACGCCAACGCGAGCAACAAGATGTACTGCTACAACCTGGAAACAGTAAAGCGGAAATACAATGGCATTCTTGCTGATGTATTTGCTTGCCAAAAATTCAACAACAAGCGCACACTATACTCACTTTGTTCCTGCTTCAGTCACCCTATCGGTGGCCGTCGTGGGACGCACTGGAGGGTTGAAGGTGCTCTTGCTGATCATTTGGATCCCACCAAATAACGACATCAAATCCTGCCAAGCACAAAAGAGTTAAATGTTAGTCATATGCACTGATATTTTGCTCTATAAAAACACACGCAATACTCACCTGTTTCCTACATCTGTCATTTCATTGATGGCCTACGTGGGAGCCACAGGAGATTTGACGTGCAGCCATTCCGACCAGTTCAGGCATTGACTGACATTTTTGTAATTTTCCACCAATGCACCTGCAACGAAAGAAAAGACAAAAACGAAGAAAAGAGAAGAAAGAAGAAGAGAAAAATCCTTTCACGCCATAAAAACTGCAAGTAAAAATATAAAGAGAAACATTACTTATATATGTCTCTCTTTTTCAATAAATCATCGGAGACCAAAAGCACATCACAACTCCAAACCTGGATTGCCGGCAATTTTTCGCTTTATTGCGGCCAATGCGAGATCCAGCGAAGAAACGTCGTGTGGCCTCAGCGCCCAACAATCAACACCAACGGGCGCAACAAGATGCTTTGTCAATACCTGGAAACAGTGAAGCGGAAATACATTAGCATTTTTTGCTGATGTGTTTACTCGCCAATTACCATCAACAAGCGCACACAATACTCACTCTGTTTTTCCTGCATTTGTCACTATTCCGGTGGCTTTCGTGGGATTTTCACGAGAATTGGTGTGCCTTCAATTCCCAGCACAAACATCAGCTGCAACCTGCAATGGAAAAATAAGCAAGTTGAATCATTTACACCGACGTCAATTTTCTTAACAAAAAATGCATAGCACTCACCATGATTTTCCGCAACAGTCACCCAGGCGGTGGCCAACGAGGGAGTCCATGGAGGATTGGCTTGCTTCTATTTCGTCCAACATCAACAACAACGGGCAAGTGCAGATCACAACATCTTAATCTGCAAAATTAATAATATGACATATGTGAACATATGCCATACATACTCAGCCGATACATCGCACAATTTATCGATTATCGAACTTTGTGCATATGCAAGGCCAGTATGCTGTTGCAATGTAACCAATATGAGTTACAAAAAATCACAGCATCGTCACTTATTATAAATTGCTTGCGACTGCTACTTTTTATCGATTCGTAATCTTGAAACGAATGAGAAATAAATTGGATACACCACCTAATTACGCTTGCATGCAAACAAACGGCCAAGGATGCGGCCAAAAAGATTTTTGCCAACGCTTTCGTCACCGATTAATTGCTGTTTATGCGTGCCTTGCGGCACGCATTTATTGCACATACTCGGCATTGGGAGGAAAAAAGCAAAGTCTGAATATGACATCCCTGGACTAACAGCTGTTCAACACGTTGATGCAACAATTCTAACACCTCTGACGCCTAGACCTAAAAAGAAAACGAATAACTTGTTATTCCGAATTTTTAGTGTCCATCAGCTGCTGGTCCAACATCCGTCACGCCTTACCTGCAAATAAAAAAGAAAAATTGTATACGTGAGTTGACCTCACGTTGCATCCAACATCATGCTACTCTTTACCAATCCCTATTATTGAGTAACTAACAACATCTATCGATACTCACATGTGTGCTCGTCTTCTGGTTGCCTTCTGCCGATGCTATGCGCTGTGAATATTATGTCCAGTCATAGTATTCGGCAGTATTGGCGACTTTCGACGAGACCTTCGTTCTAATAACAGCGGAGATGGTTCACTTTGCACGTAACGCAGCCCTTTTACAAAAATTGAGTTTGTGGGCCAAACAAACTTGATTCATCAACGCCAATTCTCACCACTCAAGATGGAGAACCGACAACGTGGGTGCCCAACATAAGAGCGTCAAGCACCCATGCCCCAAAAGAGCAGCTGCACCGAACTCCGTATGGATATGGCATCCTGGGGACAAACCGTGTCTGGAGGCTTGGAACAACACGGTCATCCCTCATCCTTCAATCACTACACGCGCTGATCGTCATTTCCTGCTGATTTTTTTAAATAAGTAGAATTTTAAGATAGGTTAATATTTGTCTTTATATGTTGGTATCGTACAGATATTAGTCCTTGTGCCATTAATGCGTCTTCAACGCAAACGGCTGTATTACTTGTTAGGAGTTTTATTAGCCCCCCATCTGCCGGCCAAGCGGGTAGAGTTATTCAGATTTTGAAATAGTATTTCACTCCGTTCGACACCATTTTTTTTGTATTGATTATGTTCTTGTCTCTTTTTGTTGGTGTCGTTCGAGTAGGTAATTGTTTTTATTGACAAGAGCCAATTGCAAAAAGAATTAACGTAATCTTAGATTTAAGTTTAGGTCGATTAAACACCCAGCATGATGTTGCTACTCTAGTAATGAGGCGGGTATAAGGGTGGAGACTAATCCACTCAAACCAAAAGCCGTCAGGAGTCAGCGTTTTCTGGCCGGCAGTCAATTGTAAGTTTGCCCCAGTAGTTTGTAGTAGACACAGGCCCGTTACACTAATGCCCATGTGTGTGTCTAGCTAGCATGTAGTCTTCAATTACTTAAGTCTAGTATTAGCTTATCATGGGTATGTAAGTAGGCGTTTATTATGAATAAAAAGGCAGACAGCCTCTCGTCCGGGGAGGCGTTGCACGAATCCTCTCCTCGTGTGTGGGTCGACGGTCGTGCGCGCGCCCCGGCGAGCGAGAAAAGACGAAAAAAAAGTGAAAACGCTGTTATTAATTACCAAAAATGTGTCAATAAATACAATAAACCGACATTAAAACATAATTGAGTGAAAGAATCATGAAAAACAAGCTATTAATGCCTTTTTTAGGCTTTTTAAAATTAAAATTTTCACAAAACCACAAGTTTAAGCTTTTTTTCACTCAGCGACAAAACTACAAAACGGTAAAAGCCGAACATGGCTGCTAATAATTACAAAAAAGTTAAAAGAAAATCACTTTTAACTGCTAATAACTAAAAATAGAGAAAAGAAACAAAGTTAAAAAATTAAAATCCAAAATAATAGTCCAATAAAAACCTGAAAATAGCCAAAAATAATTAAAATAGAATTTTTTCATGCAAATAAAAATGTGATGTAGCATTGTGAGTGCGAGTGTGTGTTAGTGAGCGACAATATGGCCGAAGGTAACCCCGAAATAACATCTGCGTGGGATTCCGACGGCCCTATGAGTGTGCTATGCCCTACTGTGGAGGTAGTTTTTGGCGAAAGCGTCAGACTCCTTTAATGATTAGGAGCTGCGCTAGCCAAGTGCTATTTCGGGGGAGCCTATGAGGGTGAGTTGGTGTGAAGAGTGGATCCACATAGGGCTGGGTCATGGTTGGGGCCTGGCCTGGATCGTCGTGGGATGGGGGATATGCTGCGGTAGGGCAGATATCAGCTTTGTGATCCATTTCAAGTTTGGGCGAAAGTCTCTGTTTTGCTTATTGGTATTGGTGAGGTGAAAAATATGGCGCTTGTCTGCATAGCTACAAAGCTACAGCAACACCATACACTCTCACACAATCCACACGGCGACAGACCCACATTAGATAAATTGTCGCTTTAGCGCAAGTCAAGCTACACGACATCGGCAACAACAACATGTTCTTGCCTTTCCTCTGATACATGTTTCTCGCCATCATGGACACTCTCCCAAAAGTTTAGCTGTATTTTGGCGGAAGCGCCAACACTGATTTATCCAATACGCAAACCGAAGTTTAAGGCATATGGCATGCAAGCGAAAACACACACACACATGCACGTAACAAGTGGCGCTCGCGCTCTTTTGAGCGGGAGTATGATTCCACTCACACTGCCAACTGCCTGCAAGCAGTCGTGTGAGAAGGGGAAAAATAGTAAATGGCAGAAGCAACAGTGGAGAGTGATGGCGTGATGGCGATCGTCACGCCTTCATTCCCACATAATTCCACCAATACAACCACACACTGCAGGCTGACAGTGTATGCATTATGTTTCATTTATGTGAAGAAAAGGAAACATTGATTTATCGAATTACAACATTGTACAAACTTACACATACACACATGCAAATAATTTTTCACTCCAGTGGCTGCTAATGCAAGCCAAGCCATTAGATCGTCTTGAACTATAAATTCATCAAGCATGGACAAAAATAAAGAGAATATTTTTAAACCTGAAAATGATCAAGAAATCGCACTGACCGCCAGACAAGCACGACCCAGCAGTTTATTACATCTACAACATCTGCCTAATTGCCATACCTTAACACCAAGTATGGCAACGGAGAGCTTTCCGCGCAACCGCCGGGTGCGCGCATTAAAAATGTCGCCGGCAAGGCTGGTGGATATCGGCAACAAACAAAACAGAGTTCCACGCCTCGAGACTAACGATATTAAGTGCACCCATTGGCTGCGTACACCAAAATTGTCGCCGGCTAAACCGAAAGACTACGGCATTACACCACGCCCTGAGTCTAATGGAACAGTGCGCAAATGCCGGGTGCAACTAGTTAAAATGTCGCCGACAAAAATCAAGGAGCTATGCCGGAGCATTTCGGCAGCAACAACAGCGCCCAATACAGCAACTACGGCTACTCAAACCCAAAAACAGTCACCACACATAAATAAAAACAAAATAAAATAAATTAAAAATGGCGACAAGCAAGATTTTAATATTTTATAGCATTTTATGTATATTTTTATAAAAAGAAATAAAGCAACAGGGTTGTAATAAATAATGACTACTTATTAGCATTAACACTAATAAAAATGTACAGCTCGCAGCGTCTAACCCACAGCAGCAGCCGTCAAAGAAAAAATGAATAAATCTGAAAATAGATAAGAGAAGAGGAAGATGTACATTAACATGACGAAAACAGTGTAAAATAGGCACTACAGACTACTTAATATTCTATGTTATATGTTTCATGTTATTAAACCTAATAAATAGCGCTCATAAAATGACGGCAGCCTCCAGTAAATCTTAAAAGAGAAAAGAAACGAAAAAAAAAGAAGTAGAAGAACAAAAGAAGGGTAGTGAAACACCAGGGACGACAGCCTCCACTGCTTGTTCAAGTAGCATTTTACTTCAGCCAATTAGCAAAAATGTGCTCGCCATCAAAATCAGCAATCACGCAGCTTAAAATAATAAAAATAAATGCACGAATGCAAATAAATAATTTTTGCAAAATTAATTAAACGTATTTGTTTCCAGTATCAGCTGACAGCAACAACGCCAGCTTGGATACTGATAAACAGGTACGAGCAATTACTAATTTAAAACGGAATTTACCAATTGCTAATACAAGATATTAGCAATTTTGTGTGATATTTCAAATATCACGTTCGCTAATACTTACCAAATAATATCATGTTCCAACTAATGATATTTTGTAGCGCACTCACGCTACACGCAAAACATGGGTTTTGGTAATCACAACAAAGGCAGCAGCATTTATCTTGCTTTATGCGGGGAATGTCTGCACGTCAAAATAGCTCCGCTTTGCTATAAAAAGATAAAGCCTATAATATTTAATTCAATATTCCGTAAATTTGAATAAATTTTTAAACCAAGTGAAAGAGTTTAATATAACAAATTCACGCTCGTTTAAAAACTTAAACATGGACATAGTCTTGTTCATGTTAAATTGCTATATTAATTCGTGATTAACAGCTGATGGATTTGATGCTTGCCGCTCTCAATGAATTCACACAACTCTGAATGACGAGCAGCGGCACAAATTACCACCAACAAAAGCAATCAACAAACAAACATGCTGAATAAAAGAACTTGTCTCTGGCTGCTTTAACAACATCAATGCGACCAAAACACAAGCGCTACTTACCTACCTGGAATCCGCTGCTCGCTTTATGGCTTTAGCGCCGAATTATTCCACCTTTTGCCTTAAGCTGCGGGCTTAAGCGCGTGACGAAAAAAAAAGTCAACACTCATTACCCATTTATGGTATTTACAAAAGGTGACGTCCTCAGCAAAATACATCGGCGAGTGATCTGAAAAGAGAAGAGAAAAACAAAGAGTTAATATTGCCTTAGTTCCCATCAACTTTGGAACGCGAATAGCAATACTTATCTCATGACGCACCGGCCCACTACAAATCTGGCAACATCTTGTGGATTTCAACGCGGTGACACGGATAGCTGCTGCGACTCAAACAAATGAATCTCCATGATTTCATTCTAGTCGTTCCGACACACTTTGCAGCGACATCAACGGCGTAATCAATGTGGCTGCCTCCCGCTTACAGTATGTCGCGCTGCGGCATACGTTTTTGCGATGAGCCTGAACGATACGCAGACATTGTGAATCCAGTGATGACATCAGTGACGTCTCCTCTTTGGCAACAACACCAGCTAAAAAGGAAAACCAACAAGGATTAGAATCTGTATTTTTCCTAAAAAATACATTCATAATTTCGCCACTGACGTGCAGCCAAAAACTCACCTGGATCCAAAAACAAATGCATCACACACTGGGTCGTTGTCAACAACGGCCTGACCAGATGATATGCAGCAAATGAAGTCCAGCACAAACACCAGCGGGCATCCTCAGGATTTCACACCTTAACCTGCAAGTAAAACAAAAAGAGAAATATTATTAATAAATGTTTTTCTTTTTCAAAAGTACATCAACTATAAAAGCTCAACTCTATCTCCAAAACTGGATTGCGGCAATTGTCGTTCATCTGCGGCCTGGGTGTAATCCAGCGGAGAAGTGTCGTGATGCCTCTGCGTCCAGCGGGCAACGCCAACGCGAGCAACAAGATGTACTGCTACAACCTGGAAACAGTAAAGCGGAAATACAATGGCATTCTTGCTGATGTATTTGCTTGCCAAAAATTCAACAACAAGCGCACACTATACTCACTTTGTTCCTGCTTCAGTCACCCTATCGGTGGCCGTCGTGGGACGCACTGGAGGGTTGAAGGTGCTCTTGCTGATCATTTGGATCCCACCAAATAACGACATCAAATCCTGCCAAGCACAAAAGAGTTAAATGTTAGTCATATGCACTGATATTTCACTCAACAAAAACACACGCAATACTCACCGGTTTCCTGCATCAGTCACTATATTGGTGGCCTACGTGGGAGCCACAGGAGATTTGACGTGCAGCCACTCCGACCAGCTCAGGCAACGGTTGACATTTTTGGAATTTTCCACCAATGCACCTGCAATGAAACAAAAGACAAAAACAAGAAAAAAAGAAAAAGAAAAGAGAAAATTTTTCTCGCCATAAAACTGCAAGTAAAAATACAAAGAAAAATATTACTCATAAATGTTTCTCTTTTCAATAAAACATCTGAGACTAAAAGCACATCACAACTCCAAACCTGGATTGCCGGCAATTTTTCGCTTTGTTGCGGCCAATGCGAGATCCAGCGAAGAAACGTCGTGTGGCCTCAGCGCCCAACAATCAACACCAACGGGCGCAACAAGATGCTTTGTCAACACCTGGAAACAGTGAAGCGGAAATACATTAGCATTTTTTGCTGATGTGTTTACTCGCCAATTACCAACAACAAGCGCACACAATACTCACTTTGTTTATCCTGCATTTGTCACTATTCCGGTGGCTTTCGTGGGATTTTCACGAGAATTGGTGTGCCTTCAATTCCCAGCACAAACATCAGCTGCAACCTGCAATGGAAAAATAAGAAAGTTGAATCATTTACACCGACGTCAATTTTCTTAACAAAAAATGCATAGCACTCACCATGTTTTTCCGCAACAGTCACCCAGGCGGTGGCCAACGAGGGAGTCCATGGAGGATTGGCTTGCATCTATTTCGTCCAACAACAACAACAATGGGCAAGTGCAGCTCAAAACATCTTAATCTGCAATTTAATAAAATGACATATACCAACATATGCCATACATACCCAGCCGATACATTGCACAATTTATCGATTATCGAACTTTGTGTATATGCAAGGCCAGTATGCTGTTGCAATGTAACCAATATGAGTTACAAAAAATCACAGCATCGTCACTTATTATAAATTGCTTGCGACTGCTACTTTTTATCGATTCGTAATCTTGAAACGAATGAGAAATAAATTGGATACACCACCTAATTACGCTTGCATGCAAACATACGGCCAAGGATGCGGCCAAAAAGATTTTTGCCAACGCTTTCGTCACCGATTAATTGCTGTTTATGCGTGCCTTGCGGCACGCATTTATTGCACATACTCGGCATTGGGAGGAAAAAAGCAAAGTCTGAATATGACATCCCTGGACTAACAGCTGTTCAACACGTTGATGTAATAATTCTAACACCTCTGACGCCTAGACCTAAAAAGAAAACGAATAACTTGTTATTCCGAATTTTTAGTGTCCATCAGCTGCTGGTCCAACATCCGTCACGCCTTACCTGCAAATAAAAAAGAAAAATTGTATACGTGAGTTGACCTCACGTTGCATCCAACATCATGCTACTCTTTACCAATCCCTATTATTGAGTAACTAACAACATCTATCGATACTCACATGTGTGCTCGTCTTCTGGTTGCCTTCTGCCGATGCTATGCGCTGTGAATATTATGTCCAGTCATAGTATTCGGCATGAATGGTGCCTACTGACGAGACCTTCGTTCTAATAACAGTGGAGATGGTTCACTTTGCACGTGGAGCAGCCCTTTTACAAAAATTGAGTTTGTGGGCCAAACAAACTTGATTCATCAACGCCAATTCTCACCACTCAAGATGGAGAACCGACAACGTGGGTGCCCAACATAAAAGCGTCAAGCACCCATGCCCCAAAAGAGCAGCTGCACCGAACTCCGTATGGATATGGCATCCTGGGGACAAACCGTGTCTGGAGGCTTGGAACACCACGGTCATCCCTCATCCTTCAATCACTACACGCGCTGATCGTCATTTCCTGCTGATTTTTATAAATAAGTAGAATTTTAAGATAGGTTAATATTTGTCTTTATATGTTGGTATCGTACAGATATTAGTCCTTGTGCCATTAATGCGTCCTCAACGCAAACGGCTGTATTACTTGTTAGGAGTTTTATTAGCCCCCCATCTGCCGGCCAAGCGGGTAGAGTTACTCAGATTTTGAAATAGTATTTCACTCCGTTCGACACCATTTTTTGTATTGATTATGTTCTTGTCTCTTTTTGTTGGTGTCGTTCGAGTAGGTAATTGTTTTTATTGACAAGAGCCAATTGCAAAAAGAATTAACGTAATCTTAGATTTAAGTTTAGGTCGATTAAACACCCAGCATGATGTTGCTACTCTAGTAATGAGGCGGGTATAAGGGTGGAGACTAATCCACTCAAACCAAAAGCCGTCAGGAGTCAGCGTTTTCTGGCCGGCAGTCAATTGTAAGTTTGCCCCAGTAGTTTGTAGTAGACATAGGCCCGTTACACTAATGCCCATGTGTGTGTCTAGCTAGCATGTAGTCTTCTATTACTTAAGTCTAGTATTAGCTTATCATGGGTATGTAAGTAGGCGTTTATTATGAATAAAAAGGCAGACAGCCTCTCGTCCGGGGAGGCGTTGCACGAATCCTCTCCTCGTGTGTGGGTCGACGGTCGTGCGCGCGCGCTCATTAGTAGCCTTCTGTTAACAACTGTCAAGAGCCGGTCGCCTACGTGCACCAAAGGGCTCATTATTTTATAAAAGCAGTGCCATAGTGCACTAGCTTCAGTCATAAAATCTGTTATTCTGATGCTCTTTAGTAGCTTTCGGTTAACTACTGTCAAGAGCCGGTTGCCTACGTGCACCAAAGGGCTCATTATTTCATAAAAGCAGTGCCATAGAGCACTAGCTTCAGTCATAAAAATTGTAAATCTGATGCTCTTTAGTAGCTTACTGTAAACTTGTATTGGCCGGTTGCCTACGCGCACCAAAAGGCTTATTAAAAGTTAAGAAAAATCCCATTGTTGGGTAAATGGTCATGAACGGCTAGGTATGCGTAGTTAGTACCATACTGAGTCCGTCTCATTCGTGCCAATTAAGTTTGGAGTCAGCCTATTCGATATAAGGTGCTTTATTGTATCGCTTCGAATGTTTTATATTTTTGAATAAATTTGTACAAAGCCTTCTAGAGAGGTACGCCCATGGCTTATGCCCATGGCCGACCACCGGATGCGCTTGTACCCCCTCGTATCCCTCGGGTGCGACAATGAAAAAAAAAAAAAAAGCTCGTACAAATTAATTAATAACTCGTGAAATACAACGCAATAATTGCTGAAAAGTGTCATAAAATCATCGTGACTGCCCCGCGGGGTGTTGCAGTTCGAGGCAGCACTCTGCGGGCCCCAGAAATTGTTAAAAAAGACAAATTAAAAATTAAAATTAAAAACGTGAAAAATGGCCACACCAATACTATCATAGGTGAGAGAGAGTTCGTTCCAGTTCTCTCACACGTGCCATTCCAAGCTCTCTCTAAAGTACTCACAAAATACTTGAGTAATAAATCGATAGGACGATATACATCGGCTTCCATAAGCCCCAGTGAAGTGAATACAATAACTCTGTCAGGCATAGAAACCAGCTTTCGTATGTCAATCAAAACACTTCCCGCTCATAATAGCGGCGTCACCTTACAAAGCCACATGGATCAATTCCTCAAAAACGTGTACAGTGATAAAGACGATGATTTGGAAATCATAGATTTCACGGCTTTGACACCATTTTCAGCCCAACCCGTCACAACTACACTCGCCAATCATAGCAACAACGCGGCCAGCAAAGGCAGCATTGAGCCTTTAGCCTCTACCAACGCTAATCCGTCAGCACGTGCCCAGGGCACATTGCCTTCAGTTGCTTCAAAACCAACAATTGCTTCAAAACAGCAAACGCTGCATCAGTTGCTTGGTCCACCTGAGCGATCTGGTCAAATCCGCCTATCACTGCAAAAGGCTAGTAAAACCACGAAAAGGCTAGCTCCAGAGAAGCTGGCTACAAAGACCAAAACTCAACAATTGTCAATTGACAAAGAGTTGGTATCGACTTCGACTTCAGCCAAAGCCAAAATAACAGCCAAAGCTGCTACAAACGAAGCCATGAATCAACTTGTCGACAATCACTCCAGTGAAATAATGGAACACGAGTCAAAAATCTCTGACTTGGATGAATCTGATGAATACTATCCGCCTGGGCAAAGCTCAGCCAAAAGAGTCAAAGCAACATCCATTATCTCTGTCAATCAATCTTCTGATGATTCGATGCCAAATGACCCACTGAAACCAGATGGTAGTCGCAAAATTGCGTCAAACCATGTTAACGCCACTATAGTAGAAAGGCCTAAGCCGATCATTCTCGCCGACGTCAACAATATCACAGCAATGCTTGAAACCATCACCAATGAAATTGGTGATAACTTCAACACCAGATCAGTGTCAAATGGCCTGCGCATTCAATGCAATGATATTAACTCATACCGTAAACTGGTGCGATATTTCCATGACAACAACATTCATTTGCACACGTATCAGCTCGAGCATCAGCGCGGTTTTCGTGCTGTCATCCGGCACCTACATAAAACTACGCCTGAGCAAACTATTCGTGAGAAGTTCACTGAGCTTGGCTTCAATGTTAAACATGTGAATGTCATCAGAAAGCGAATCTCTCGCGAACCGATTGATGCATTCGAAATTGAATTTGATAAGTCAGACAATATAGCCGAGGTTCTGGAGATCACCTCCCTTGGCAATCAACAAATCGTTATTGAACGTCCAACTAAAGTTCTTGATGTGGTACAATGCCACAGGTGCCAACGATTTGGGCACACCAAGAATTATTGTAAACGTCCATACAACTGCGTCAAATGCGGGGAAGCGCATCAAACAACTGATTGTCCCAAGCCACGCGAGGAACAACCCAAGTGTTACAACTGCAACGGAGTACATACTGCAAACTACCGTGGCTGCGTAAATTACTCCAAGGCCCTCAACGCTAAATTCAACTCATCGAACTCTGCTAACTCTAGAACACTACGCGCAAATAACGTTCTGCGGCAGCTCGGTTTACAGCAAATTCCGGACCATGCCCAGCTAATGCTTGGTACAATCAGGCCACAAAATCTTCGACAAGTTAACCCACAAGTTCAGCGACAACAGCGACAACAATCCACTGCGGGAGAGGCGCGCGCAGCAGCCACATATGCTCAAGCCGCCAGCATGTATCATAACACAATGCGTCTGTCCACAAATGGACAATACACGCATAACTTTGGACATCACTCCACCCCGATCGCCAAATCTTCCGTTAGGCGAGACTCCGGCCGTGATCCTGACTCTGCAAACATCAGCGATGCCGTCTGCTCAAAACTCGACAGACTCGCAACCATCCTCTTGGATGGACGTGCGCAACCCAACACGCAGCGTCTTGAGACTAAAATCGATAAATTAGCAGAAGTCGTCACCAAAATGATGGCAACACTACAACGTAGTGCATTCCTAAGGAATGCCGCCGCTGAACCTGAGCCTAATTAATCAATAGGCTTTTCACAGTAAGCTCGCCTCCCTCATGCATTACATGAAGGACAGATGACGCTTCCAGATCAAACAAATGCTGCGACGAACCATTCTCCAGCCGTTTATTCATAACATCACAGTAAGCATAAATACATGAAGCGCCTCCCTAGCGCATTTCTTTCTCGTTATAGAAGCTACGGGTGAACATCCTTTCCTCCGATGTGCCTATAGATGAGCGATAATCGTTACAGACGCTTGCGATTCTGTTGCGATTCTCTCTGATAGAGTTATTCCGTCTGCAATGAAGAAAGAATTACTCTGGCGTTCAATCCTCACTCAAATCATCTGCTTCACCTTCCTGAATAAACGTACATCTACTGACAACATAGCGCTCGCTACTCTGCTTGCGCAATCTACTGGACCTACAACTCGCCGTGTCAATCCAGCCATGACGCCGCGAGGATGGCTTCGCTGGCCCAGAGATGTCCCTTGATAGCTATAGCAAATCAACAAACGATGACTCTGGAAATCAGTAAACAACGCACAAATCATAGCTGGAAATTGCTAACTAATTATGCAATTACCTAGCTGGCGCCTACGCTCGTCGCATCAAATCCAGTGCGCCCTACAGATCGACTCTTTGCTACACATCGCAAAAGTCTATTGCGATCATCCTTGCCTCTCATTGTTGCCATTGCTGCGACTTGTGACACTTTGGATGTGCCCACTTGCAGTTGACAAACGACTCTGAAAACAGCAACAACGCACTAAAATAATGCAAGTAACTACTAACTAATTATGTACTTACTTAGCAAGCGACTACAATCGCTGAACAATTTTGTCATGTCTCGTAAATTTGCCGTCGCAACTTTCGAAAAATCACCGGTCTTGAAACAATCTGTAAAAACATAAGTATCATGAGTCCTAATTGCACTAATATCATAATAGCAAGTTATTGACTAACTAATTATGTCAATACTTAGCTGGTGGTACAAAATGCCGCAATTATTTTTCATTTAAAATTATCTTCATCTTCAAATACAATCATTTACTCATAAATGCAAAACAATTAAGTTACGATAACTTTACAATTCCGATTAGAACGAAAAATAATCGATTAATGAACAAAAGCAATCAACTCTTTGTAGAGTCAATTCACGGCACAACTTATATGCTGGAAAAGTCAAACAAAAATAAAATTAAATATAAAACACTTAATCTTATTTTCACAGACATATTAAAAACACAGACTGCATACAAACAAGTTAATACAAACTAAGACCTATAAAATCATATTGAAACACATTAAAACATAAATTATGTTAAAATAATAATTAAATTATGCTTATTGCTGCATAAATCTACACACTAGCTATTCCAAAACAAGACAAACATATCTATTGTTCTCAGTCAAGCTAAACAAATCACTCACGAATCGATGCCTGCGAGCACATCTTTGTCAAACAACCACCAGCGATTTTACCTGAATTATGCCTACCTTGTTGCTGGCTTTAGCCAATGCGCAATGGCCAATGAAAACATCTTTAAATTTCTCAGTGATTCCACTCAAAATATTTTGTACCGTCATTCGTTAGAACAGCGCAGTATTATTATCAGTATTATTATTGCACTTTCCCAGTAAAATTAGCTTTATCATTATAACAAACTAATATAAGCATAAATTAGTATTTAATCGCGCTTATTTGCGCTTTGTTAGTTATAAGAGTTATACATTCCCAAAGCAGTGCCTTAGTGCATTTGCTTTAGTCATAGAATTGTTAATCTGATGCTCATTAGTAGCCTTCTGTTAACAACTGTCAAGAGCCGGTCGCCTACGTGCACCAAAGGGCTCATTATTTTATAAAAGCAGTGCCATAGTGCACTAGCTTCAGTCATAAAAATTTGTTAATCTGATGCTCTTTAGTAGCTTTCTGTTAACTACTGTCAAGAGCCGGTTGCCTACGTGCACCAAAGGGCTCATTATTTCATAAAAGCAGTGCCATAGCGCACTAGCTTCAGTCATAAAAATTGTTAATCTGATGCTCTTTAGTAGCTTTCTGTTAACTTCTGTCATTGGCCGGTTGCCTACGCGCACCAAAAGGCTTATTAAAAGTTAAGAAAAATCCCATTGTCGGGTAAATGGTCATGAACGGCTAGGTATGCGTAGTTAGTACCATACTGAGTCCGTCTCATTCGTGCCAATTAAATTTGGAGTCAGCCTATTCGATATAAGGTGCTATTTTGTATCGCTTCGAATGTATTATACTTTTTGAATAAATTTGTACAAAGCCTTCTAGAGAGGTACGCCCATGGCTTATGCCCATGGCCGACCACCGGATGCGCTTGTACCCCCTCGTATCCCTCGGGTGCGACAATGAAAAAGAAATGAATCTGGCCTCTCTAATCCACAGGCATGAACGTTGGGGAGACTCTGAGCCCATGCAAAGACGCCGAACAATAGCGCACTCCCCAGTGCGCGAAAGAAGTGAACCAAGCACAACCACTATGCAATGGTGGCTGTCCAGGCGACGACCTCCTGATGATGCTGCTGATCGTCACTGCCAACATTATTACCATTGGCGTCGCCGGCAGAGAACCAGAGCACAATTGCTACTCACCCGCATGCCATTGAGCTCATCATGGCGCATCGGGTCAAGTCACACCCTGATGCCAATACGCGACGCGCCCACTGTAACTAGCTGGTGCATCAACAGGACGAGACAACATCCGTGGTGTGCAGAATGCGTCGCAGCCGCCGCCTTGCTGCCGGAATAAAACACAAACATCAAACTGGCCACAACATAGTGCCAACCACTACTGCGTGTTCCTGAGTCCACAAGGGCCAAAAAGATGAAGAGCAACACGATGATGACAACGCTGGACGAGAACGATGATTGCTGTTCCCTAGCTGCAATTAATAAGTACTTAAATAATAAGTAAAAACAAGTAAAATTTCACTAAATACTTATCTTTTGCTGCGTCGCACACGCTTATGAAAACTGTGTGACCAGTACTAAGGAAATTTCAAAAAGACAAGGAAATTAGGGGGATGCCAACTTGCGAAAAAAATTCCAAATTATACTGCAGTTGCCACTTTTTCCAGTAATTTCAAACTCAAAATAGCTAAGTCTTTAGGAAATAAATACAAAAATTTCAATGTTATATGTTAGTATAATAAGTTGTTAATTGTCTGTTATTTTTCTGCTCACGGACTTAGTCCAATCTTCTGTTTTTAAGATTGTTATTAATGTTTTATATATGTAAGTACCAAGCTTGATATATACATAAATTTCAAATTGCCCGCTAGTAGGGCTAGCTGCATATAACATGCACTGCAACTTAATTCCCATAAAATAATTTACTATAGTTTAAAGTAAGAATATGGAATTTAAAACTGTACAATAAATGTAGCAGATGATTATTAAAATAAAAAAAAAAAAAAAAAGGCAAACACGGAAGAACGGATTCGTATAGAGGCTGCCCAGCCTACAAACAAGCTGTGTATAATCTCCACAATACACACCTCACCTATCTCCTTAAACAAAGTAAACTTAAAAAACGCGAAACTACACAAAGCCAATAACAAACACATGTCAAGCCACTCTCCAATAAATAAAATCCCTCAGGAAACATTCTTAACGAAACAACAAATTTTGAAAATCTCCTCTTCTAAAAACCTAAAAACTAAATCTAACCTCATAATCTTCACTTAACTCTCTATATGTACTTAAACTAAAGATAAATTAAAAAAAAAAAAAATATAAAAAGAAAATATTAAATAAAAATACAACACTACACATAAACCACACACTGTTATTATTATCACAGGAATAAATACTAAGGACTAAGTATTCTCTCCACATGACCTAGCCTGCCCCACTTAGATATACACTTTAAAAAAATAAAACAAAAACTGCTACTAAAGCACCAAATTTCTCTCCCACGATATGAATATTTTTACGCTCAAAACACCCTTATTGACAATTGACTAATCCAATTCTACGATTATAATTAACAGCCAAACAACCCCGCATAATTAATACTCCAAATTCGACCCCACCACCACAACATTAAGGACGTCCAGCCCCCCAGAAGAGAGAACAACCACAAATAACCTACTTAAAAAATAATTTGCTGGAATGCTGCTGGAATAAGCAACAAAATTGAAGAACTAGAAGATCACATATATCAAAATAAAGTAGATATAGTATTAATTGCTGAAACTCACTTGCTGGATTCTGACGTGGGGGATATAAACATAGAAGGCTACTTCGTATACACTACCAATCACCCTACTCAACGCAGGCGCGGAGGCACTGCAATCATAATAAACAAACGAATCAGCCACATTGCCTTACCCACAATTAGCACTGAAATAATCCAGTGCACTCCAGTTAGTATATCAATACTCAATCACTTTAAAATCAACATCATCTCTATATACTGTTCACCTGGAAGGGGTCTTACCAGCGAAGCCTTTCAAAACATCCTCCAACTCTACCACCCTTGCTTCATTATAGCCGGAGATTGGAATGCCAAACATAGCTGGTGGGGCAACCACAGAGCCTGTAATCGGGGTAACGAGCTTGCCGCATGCATAAGAAACAGTAGTTACAACATCCTGGCTACTGGTTCTGCAACCCACTACCCATATGATCAACGTAAGAGACCTTCAGCAATTGATTTTGCAATCTACAAAGGAGTCCAACATAATTTATTGAGAATAATAACTCTATCTGACCTTGGTTCAGATCATGCCCCTCTACAAATTAATCTTCTAAAAAAACCAATCAATATTCTGCCCAAAATTCCTCTTCTATCAAATAAAGCAAACATAAAAAGGTTCCATGACTGGCTAAATCAAAACGTCCACCTTAACACAGAAATCTCCTCAGCCAAAGATATTGAGGACGCAGTAGACATCTTAACTAGAAACATACACCAAGCAGCTGCCTTTGCCACCAATAGAATTGAGCACTCTCACCTAAACAACAGATTCCAAACACACAGGCCCCAGAATCAAAGAATTAGAAACCTTATCTCTCTCAAAAAACAAATTAAATTCAATCACCCCACCCTCGAAACAAGAGAGGCCAAAAGACAATATAAAATAGTATCTAACAGACTACGCAGGGCTCTCAAAACAAGTAAAGCTAATAAACTTAACAGAACGATTGAATCAATTAACCAAAAAGACAGATATAGTATGCAAAAACTATGGAAACTCACAGGACAAATCAAGAGGCAACCCTTCCCTAATCTCCCTGTCAAAAAGTATATAGATCCCATTCAACCACCAACTAGCCTAGAAACTGATTCAGACTCCTCCTCTGAGCCAGACAACTCTAACACAACTAACCAATGGTGCTCAACTATGCAAGAAAAAGCAGAAGCCTTCTCGCAACACCTTGAATCAAGGTTTAGACCAAATTTTCTCAACACATTTACTGAAAGACAACATATAATAGAACAGGTCTCTTGTCATCCTAGCACCACTACTCCCTGTTTTAGACCAGTTACTCTGAATGAAATTAAAAACATAATTAAAATTCTTGAAAACAACAAGTCCCCTGGACAAGATAATATCGATAATAAAATCATCAAAGCACTACCAGACTCTGCTCTACTATACCTAAACCTAATCTACAACAAAACTATGCAATACGGACACTTCCCACAACAATGGAAGCTAGCTTATGTCACCATGATACCAAAACCAGGAAAACCAGCTGACCAACTTGGCTCATACCGCCCCATCAGCCTCCTCTCTGGTCTTTCCAAAATACTAGAAAGACTAATTCTTAAAAGAATGTTTGAATGTCCCCTTTTCAGAAATACCATTCCATCTCACCAATTTGGTTTTCGCTATGAACATAGCACAGAACAACAACTGGTTAGGGTTACCCAATTTATTCTAAAAACTTATGAAAACAATCTCTATTGCTCAGCCGTCTTCATAGATGTACAAGAAGCATTTGACAGAGTCTGGCACCAAGGCCTCTTTTATAAAATCAAATCAATTCTTCCATATTCTCTTTACATACTCATTAAAAACTACCTATCAAATCGAACCTTCATAGTAGAGTGCCAAAAAGGAGCCCAATCCTCTCCTAAAAAAATCCAAGCAGGAGTGCCCCAAGGTAGTGTACTAGGCCCAATTCTATATACAATCCATACCTCTGACTTACCTGCACCAGATACCACCCGGGCATACTCAACTTTCTGCTCACCCTCCCTCATAGCCACCTACGCTGATGACACAGTCATAATGTCTGCTGCAGAATCAGAAGAATCAGCTATCACCCAAGTCACTACCCTACTTAAAGAACTTACAGATTGGACAAACAAGTGGTGCATCAAAATTAATGCCAGCAAAACTGCACATGTTCTTTTTACATTAAGGGAGCGTAACTTCTTTACGCAAGCACCCAGATTAACGGGCCCCACTATTCAAGATGAAATTATAATCAATAAAGATGCACACACCTACCTAGGAGTGACACTTGATAACAAACTATCATTCTGTAAACATTCTGCAGCCTTAGTCACAAAACTCAAAACAAGACGATCCCAATTACAATGGCTTCTAAATAATAAAAGTAAACTTCCTACTACCACTAAAACACTTCTATATAAACAAATGATTGTCCCAATCTGGCAATATGCCCTACCTGTCTGGGGAGCATTAACCAGTGACACCCAATTCAATAAAATCTCTGTGTTTCAAAACAACACATTAAGAATCATATCTAATGCCTCTATTCTCACCAGAAACACCACTATACACAACACACTTCAAGTACAAACTGTAGACAACAGCTACGAAAATCTATCCACAAAACTAGCCAAAAAAATCAGCTCCCATAACAACTCTGAACTTAAAAAAGTATTTGATACTATGTATGCCCCAGACAGATTGAGTAGAAACAGATACACAACACAATACAGAAGACACTTTAGACCACTCCAACCAACTAGACTAAATAGACCAACTAGACAAACAGGAGAAGAAAGTATCCCCTCACTTAGAGAACATATCACTATGTTTGAAATTAAAAGAGTGGCCTTGATAAATAAAATAAATGATGTTTATCGTCAACTGCCTAGTCACCCCTTTTACAACTGCTATCCAAGACCTCCTATAATATACCCGAGCAGTGAACTCCCCTATCGAATTGAGCAATTAGGAAGAGAAATTAAATGTGCTGATAGACATATAGCCTACTATAAAACATGGTTGGATTCTATGCTTTCACAACAAAATGTAACTCTGCAACCCCCACCCCAAACCACATTCTCACAACCTAATCAACAAAATCGAATACAAAACCAAAACAATCAAATAACTAATCACACATCCACCCAATAAACGCGTCCTCTAATAAAAACTGAATTATAAGTTAAATAATAAAATATCACTGTAATAAGTAATACGTTAAGCTACTATTAAGTTAATCTAAGCAGTCAACATTACATCAAATAAAACATTCAAGCCCAAAACAATTGCCTATCTACTACACACTCTATTTCAGGCACCAGTCAACAATATAAATCCATACCATTCCAGTACACCCTTCTATTAATAATTAAACCTAAATAAACGCTAGAATAAAATTTCTCACAATCTTTGCCTCAAGGTAGCCGTTATGCCCAAAATTTTTATGAAAATCTAAACCTTCAACTTTTCAGCCGCACAATGTTCAGACAATAGTTGGCAAACGCAAAATTCTACTCATAAAGCCCACAAGCTCTTGGATCGCATGAAGCATGTAGAAGCTATGCCATCTCAAACACTCAATATTGCCAATTTCAGCCAAAACACAGAACAATTAACGCTACTACCTTTATTTCTAATTGGTACATCATACCCAAACTATTCAAGTGCAATTCTCTTGCTTACAAGTCACTGATTAAATATTGCCCTTACTCATTCCATTCGGAAAAGTACTTCCTGAGAAACAGCCGATACAATGTAGCAAATCATTACAACAACAAGCAATCAATTCTGCTAAAAATTCAAGAAAAATCAAAATAAATAAAAATAAAATTAATTAATTCTTTTCAACACTTCAAATCAATCCAGTTCACCCTCTTAGTATCATTTAAACCTAATAAATACTAAAATAAATAAAATCAAAAATTCTCTCTGCCCCAAAATAGCCGTTATGCTCAAAATTTTTACGAAAATCTAAACCATCAACTTTTCAGCCACACAATGTTCAGACAATAGTTGGCACACGCAAAATCCTACTCATAAAGCCCACGAGCTCTTAGATCGCATGAAGCATGTAGCAGCTATGCCATCTCAAACACCCAATATTGCCAATTTCTGCCAAAACACAACACAATTAACGCCACTACCTTTATTTCTAATTGGTACATCGTACCCAAACTATTCAAGTGCAATTCTCTTGCTTACAAGTCACTGATTAAATATTGCCCTCACTCATTCCATTCGGAAAAGTACTTCCTGAGAAACAGCCGATACAATGTAGCAAATCATTACAACAACAAGCAATCAATTCTGCTAAAAATTCAAGAAAAATCAAAATAAATAAAAATAAAATTAATTAATTCTTTTCAACACTTCAAATCAATCTAGTTCACCCTCTTACTATCATTTAAACCTAATTTAAACCTAATAAATACTAAAATAAATAAAATCAAAAATTCTCTTTGCCCCAAAATAGCCATTGTGCTCAAAATTTTTATGAAAATCTAAACCTTCAACTTTTCAGCCACACAATGTTCAGACAATAGTTGGCAAACGCAAAATTCTACTCATAAAGCCCACAAGCTCTTAGATCGCATGAAGCATGTAGCAGCTATGCCATCTCAAACACTCAATATTGCCAATTTCAGCCAAAACACAGAACAATTAACGCTACTACCTTTATTTCTAATTGGTACATCATACCCAAACTATTCAAGTGCAATTCTCTTGCTAACAAGTCACTGATTAAATATTGCCCTCACTCATTCCATTCGGAAAAGTACTTCCTGAGAAACAGCCGATACAATGTAGCAAATCATTACAACAACAAGCAATCAATTCTGCTAAAAATTCAAGAAAAATCAAAATAAATAAAAATAAAATTAATTAATTCTTTTCAACACTTCAAATCAATCTAGTTCACCCTCTTACTATCATTTAAACCTAATAAATACTAAAATAAATAAAATCAAAAATTCTCTTTGCCCCAAAATAGCCATTGTGCTCAAAATTTTTATGAAAATCTAAACCTTCAACTTTTCAGCCACACAATGTTCAGACAATAGTTGGCACACGCAAAATCCTACTCATAAAGCCCACAAGCTCTTGGATCGCATGAAGCATGTAGAAGCTATGCCATCTCAAACACTCAATATTGCCAATTTCTGCCAAAACACAAGCACAATTAACGCTACTACCTTTATTTCTAATTGGTACATCGTACCCAAACTATTCAAGTGCAATTCTCTTGCTTACAAGTCACTGATTAAATATTGCCCTTACTCATTCCATTCGGAAAAGTACTTCCTGAGAAACAGCCGATACAATGTAGCAAATCATTACAACAACAAGCAATCAATTCTGCTAAAAATTCAAGAAAAATCAAAATAAATAAAAATAAAATTAATTAATTCTTTTCAACACTTCAAATCAATCTAGTTCACCCTCTTACTATTATTTAAACCTAATAAATACTAAAATAAATAAAATCAAAAATTCTCTTTGCCCCAAAATAGCCATTGTGCTCAAAATTTTTATGAAAATCTAAACCTTCAACTTTTCAGCCACACAATGTTCAGACAATAGTTGGCACACGCAAAATCCTACTCATAAAGCCCACGAGCTCTTAGATCGCATGAAGCATGTAGCAGCTATGCCATCTCAAACACCCAATATTGCCAATTTCTGCCAAAACACAGAACAATTAACGCTACTACCTTTATTTCTAATTGGTACATCATACCCAAACTATTCAAGTGCAATTCTCTTGCTTACAAGTCACTGATTAAATATTGCCCTTACTCATTCTATTCGGAAAAGTACTTCCTGAGAAACAGCCGATACAATGTAGCAAATCATTACAACAACAAGCAATCAATTCTGCTAAAAATTCAAGAAAAATCAAAATAAATAAAAATAAAATTAATTAATTCTTTTCAACACTTCAAATCAATCTAGTTCACCCTCTTACTATCATTTAAACCTAATAAATACTAAAATAAATAAAATCAAAAATTCTCTCTGCCCCAAAATAGCCGTTATGCTCAAAATTTTTACGAAAATCTAAACCATCAACTTTTCAGCCACACAATGTTCAGACAATAGTTGGCACACGCAAAATCCTACTCATAAAGCCCACGAGCTCTTAGATCGCATGAAGCATGTAGCAGCTATGCCATCTCAAACACCCAATATTGCCAATTTCTGCCAAAACACAACACAATTAACGCCACTACCTTTATTTCTAATTGGTACATCGTACCCAAACTATTCAAGTGCAATTCTCTTGCTAACAAGTCACTGATTAAATATTGCCCTCACTCATTCCATTCGGAAAAGTACTTCCTGAGAAACAGCCGATACAATGTAGCAAATCATTACAACAACAAGCAATCAATTCTGCTAAAAATTCAATAAAAATCAAAATAAATAAAAATAAAATTAATTAATTCTTTTCAACACTTCAAATCAATCTAGTTCACCCTCTTACTATTATTTAAACCTAATAAATACTAAAATAAATAAAATCAAAAATTCTCATTTCCCCAAAATAGCTTTTTATGCTCAAAATTTTCGTGAAAATCTAAACTGTCAATTATTCGGTCCTACAATGTTCAGACGATATCTAGTACACGCAAAATCCAACTCATTAAGCCTATAAGCTCTCGGATCGTGCAACACTTATAGCAGTTACGCCCTCTCCAATACTCAACTACTGTCAACTCCAGCCAAACGTAAAATAATTAATGCTGCTACCTCTATTTTGACTGATGCATTATTTTCAAGTCCTTTAAATAAAATTCTCCTGCCAACAAGTCACCGATTAAATAAATTAAATAATATCCTTGTTCGCCCTTTTCAAACAAATACTCCCTAAGACACAACTGACCTAATACAGCAAATGGATAAAGTTAAAAATCCACAATTTAACAAAACAAAAATCAACTCCTCCCCTCTCACTCCAATAATCTACTAGGTGGGAAATCATGTCCAGTCAGAGGCGGGCTTCTTCATAGGGTTCGCCGAATTGATTCATTCTGAAGTCACCAGAATGCTGATGTCTTGGTGCCCTGTAAATGTATGACCAAATCTCTCAGGGATGATAGCCACACCTTACTACTTAACAAATAATTTTCCAGTTATATTATCAGATTAAAGTTAATAATCTAGATAAACTAAACAATACTATCAGGAGAACTAACATGTCCAGTCGGAGATGGGCTTCCTTATGGGGTTCACCGAACTGATGCATTCTGAAGTCGCCAAAATACAAATGTCTTGGTGCCCTGTGAATGTATGACCAGATCCCTCAGGGGTGTAAACTTCTCCTAAATAACATAACAATTAATTTTCCAGTTATATTATCAGATTATAAGTTAAATAATCTAGATAAACTAAACAATTCTATCTGAAGTAGATGGCATATCTGGTTGGAAATGGGCTTCTTTGTAGGGTTCACCGAACTGATGCTATTCTGAAGTCGCCAAAATACAAATGTCTTGGTGCCCTATGAATGTATGACCAAATCCCTCAGGGAAGCCATCTCTTCTTTAATAAAATTAACAACTAACTTTCTAACTATCCTGTCAGATTATAAATTAAAATAATCACGATACCTCTTTCTCCAAAAATTAAAATCAAATACTAAACAAACTACACCTTACCTGGTAAAACAACTGCTATGCCTCTGGGATAGCACAACAACCGAATATATAACTCTTAAATGAGAACGCCGCTAAAATTCCCTTACCTGGTAAACCAACAGCTACGCCTCTGGGATAGCACAACAACCAAATATATAACTCTTAAATGAGAACGCAGCTAAAATTCCCTTACCTGGTAAACCAACAGCTACGCCTCTGGGATAGCACAACAACCGAATATATAACTCTTAAATGAGAACGCGCTAAAATCCTTACCCGCTCGCCTCTGTAGCCAACAACCGATATATAACTCTTAAATGAGAACGCAGCTAAAATTCCCTTACCTGGTAAACCAACAGCTACGCCTCTGGGATAGCACAACAACCGAATATATAACTCTTAAATGAGAACGCAGCTAAAATTCCCTTACCTGGTAAACCAACAGCTACGCCTCTGGGATAGCACAACAACCGAATATATAACTCTTAAATGAGAACGCCAAATAACAAATTAATTGTTTGTTCATTTCCTTACCTAAGTATCTTAACTGAACCAAGATATACCAATCCCTGTAATGGGATACGCCAAATACTTAACTAATGTCTTGTATAGCCAGTGAATTGAGGTAATAATGTACATGGGGTCTAAGCAACAGGCTACCCTGTGGAGTCCAAAAAAAAAA
>JAEIFL010000011.1:0-42688 GCA_018901835.1 Scaptomyza graminum
TATGTATTTATTATTATTATTATTATGTTGGGGGAAAATGCACTGCGACCAAACTGATCTATTGTGCCCCCTTCTTGGCCTATAGCTCTTCCATCAGACCCAGGTCTTGCATGAAGGCAAGTATCTTTGTTGGGTCGATGGTTTCTAAGTCGCTAGGTTGCACAATGTGTTTCCCTAGAAAGCTACTTCTTTTCCTTGCTAAGGCTGCACATTCTGCTATAATGTGTAAGGAGGATTATCCTTCCATTTGGCAGAATCTGCAAATCTCGCTACTGACTATACCTAGCTTTACTAGGTGACCTCCTAGTCTACAATGTCCTGTCAAAAGACCGGTGAGTATCCTGAGTCTATTTTTACCCATTGCTATTACTTGCTTAAACCGTTTAAGGTTATAGCTGCCTAAGAGCAGCTTTGCTTGTCTGAGTCCTGGTGTTCTTGCCCAGCTCATTCTTCGCAGAAATCTCTCTTCGTTTCTAAGCTCTTGCCGTATTGTGCTTCTTCCCACCCCACAGTAATGCTCAGGTCCTATTAGGGGTGTCGCTGCCCCCAGTCTTGCTTGCTTATCTGCCTCTTCGTTCCCCGCTATGTCTACATGTACCTGATTTCGGTCTTACTAAGTGCTCTTATTGCTGCTTGGCTTTCGGATAAGATGGCTATGTCTCTATTCCGATAGTTACGCTTTAAATTAAAGTCCACACACCTCCCTATTGCACACACCTCAGCTTGGAATATGCTGGTGTGCATACCTAGGGGCTCATGGTAGGTTAGCCGAGGGCCTACCACACCAAGACCGAAGCCTTGTTATGTCAGGGACCCATCGGTGTACCATTTTATGGTATGTGGCTTCTTGTTGTGGACCTCTTCTAGAGATGTCCACTCCTTTTTGTTACATAGGTGAACTTGAAACTTTTGCACGAACATATGTTCGGCTCTCATTTCGTCCCTTGGCTGTGCCAGTAGGGGAAGTTCACCCGATAGCATATCTGCCTCTACTCGACTAAGAACGTGTCCTCTCCCAACTCCCTCAACGGACATTCTTAAAAGGGTTGCCTTCTGTTGTAGCCTAATTGTGTGATGGAGTGGTGTTATCTCCAATAGAACCTCAAGCGCTGATGTGGGGCAAGTCCTCATCGCGCCCGTGATTCTTACACAGGCCATTCTCTGTAGCTTTTGAAGCTGCTTCTGCACAGTGACTTGCTGTGCCTTATCTCCCCATGCAATCACTCCGTACGTGAGCATGGACCTTACTACCATAAGGTATAGCCATCTTATTATCTTTGGCGATGTTCCCCACGACTTCCCGGCTATGCTACGACACGTGTACAGCGCTCTGCAGCACTTCGCAATCGTATTTTGAACATGGGTGCCAAAGTTTAATTTACTGTCAAAAGTGACCACAAGGTATTTATCTTCCTTGCTTGTTTCTATTGGACTCCCTGCGAGCCTAATCTCCCTCATCCTTTGTAGTTTGTATCTTCTGGTGAATGGAACGATGACTGTTTTTGCAGGGTTTAGGTTGAGGCCAACCTCCCTACACCAATCATGCGTGATCCTTAGTCCCAGTTGAACAGTACCACAAAGAGTTTCTTCATACTTGCCTCGAGCTATTCACTATCACAATGTCATCTGCATAGCCTTGACATTGGATGCCCCTGTTCGCAAGTCTACTTAGTAGATCGTCTACTAGTATACTCCATAAAAGAGGTGATAAAACCCCTCCTTGTGGACAGCCCCTTGTGGTTGTTACTGTTACGGTACTATCTTGTATAGATGCCGTAGCCTGTCTGGACCCTAGTAAAGATGAGATCCATCTACTAGTTGTATTGTCCAGCCCTCTTCTATTCAAGGTAGCCTTGACAGCATCATGTGATGTGTTGTCGAAAGCCCCTTCAATGTCTAAAAATGCACAGACTGCTACTTCTTTACTACTGCCGCCCGCAGAGTGCGGTGCAGCTCATACAGGGCAGTGTCTGTTGACCTGCCTGTTCTGTATGCATGCTGCGTTGCTTGCAGTGGACTCTGTATAAGCAGAGTACTCCTAATATTGTAGTCCACCAACTTTTCCAACGTTTTCAGCAAAAACGATGTTAAGCTGATGGGTCTGAAGGACTTTGGGTTGGTGGTATCTGTCTTCCCTGCTTTGGGGATGAAGACCACCCTAGCTCTACTCCAGGCGCTTGGTATATGACCAAGTGCTAGGCTACTGATCAGAATTTTCCTTAGAGTGGGTAGGAGTATTCCCTGTCCCTGCTGAAGGAATATCGGTGATATGCAGTCCAGACCGGGAGATTTGTAAGGCTGGAAGGTTCCAATTGCCCATTTTATTCTCTCCACTGTGACCACCGACTTGGCACATGCCCAGTCGATGGCCGTTGGTCTGTGCTGACCCTCTGCTTTAAGTGATATGCACTGTTGCCGGGGGATACTCCCTGGGAAGTGCGTCTCAAACAGAAGTTCTAGCTTCTGCATATTTGTGCTCGTATATGAGTTATCTCTACGCTTTAGGGCTAAATTAGCCTCCGGCGCCCGCTTTGCTAAAGCCCTATGCAGTGGGGCACCTTCTCTCGTACTTACTATGCTTTCGCAGAAGTCTCTATAGTTCTTACGCTTGGCCTTCCTAATCTCCTTGCTGTAGGAGGTGAGGCTGTCGCGGTATGTATTAGAGGTCTGCATGAATACAGTCAAAGCAGCATTTGGTACTCTCACTCAAAGTTCTGACTGACTGAGTGAGACATTCAGTAAAACGGATTTGGCAAATGTGGTGAAGGCATGAGTAGAAAATTAACCATATCCGAACGGCGAAGCAATGCACGAATGAGTTTCGCGCCCGAGTACTCGGTTAGTCGTGCTCAGCATTAGCGACGTCAAATTTATTGCGTGTTTGTTTTTTCGTTTTTGTTTTGCAATACAAGACATAGAAAAATGAAAAGACATGGATTAAATGCTATATATATGTATTTAATTTATTTATTTTATTTTTCAATGACTGAATGCAGAAACATAATTTTGTTTATTGTACTCGAGTACTCCGAGTACTCGAAACATTTACTCTGCATTCACTCATTCTATCCATAACGCTTTGGTTTAAATTTCACTCATTTCTCTTACAACGAAAACAACCCTAACCAATGCGCAATTCACTTTGTTGAAACCGGTTTGGCACGCCGAATTGCGACTCAGGCTTGTTGTACTCAAATAACCGAAAAATTTGAGTGCATTCGTGCAGACCTCTAGTATGTATCCCATGACCCGTCCCTCTTGGCTTTATTGAAGAGGTGACGAGTGGTGAGCCGCAGTCTCTCAAGACTGTCATTCCACCATGGGGCATCTTTTTCTTTGCGCGTTTTCCCTAGTGGGCAGCTTTCTTCGTAAGCATTTTTAAGCTACTATTTAAATTTCTAACAACTCTTTCTAGCTCACCCGTGTATCTGGGTATTCCAGAGTTTTCAGTGGCTAGGTTAAGTTCTAGGGTAGACCTAAATTTTTCCCAGTTTGTTTTCCTGGGGTTACGAGTTGGTACACTACTATCCGTATTAACCTGAAGTTTAAATAGGATGATCCTGTGATCAGACATGGATTCTTCTGAAGAGACATGCCATTCTCTGAAATGTGGCCTAAGGGACCGACTAATCAGAGTAACGTCTAATACCTCTTCCCTAACTCTAGTTACGAATGTCGGTGACGATCCGACATTGCCAATTTCTAAATTATATTTGAATATAAAGTTGGTAAGGCACTCACCCCTTGTGTTGATGTCAGTGCTACCCCATATGGTATGGTGTGCATTGGCATCGCAGCCGATTATCACTGGCAGCTTCTCTCTCCTGCAGTGGTCCATCAGCTTTTCTATTTCCGGTGGCGGGCAGTCCACCTCACCGGCAAAGTAGGCAGATACTATCACCATAGGGGGGGCGTTCCCTCTTGCCCTTACGGCAATCGGTACACAGTCCCTAGTGAGGAATTCTGAAAGAATAGTAAAATTAATACATTTTCTTACCATTATGCATGCTCTAGGTATAGGATCTCTTTGATCCCAGATTACCTTCGAGTCATGGCTCCTGTACCAGGGCTAGCCCATGGCTCCTGTGCCAGGGCTAGCCCAAGATGTTGGGTGATAAACATCCTGGCCAAGACAGCAGAGGCTGCCTTAGCACGGTGGAGGTTTATCTGGGCTAGCCCAGTGACGGTGACGTTGGGCGTCACTATCACTTGTCCACCGCTCCAGCTCCTGGTGATGCGGATGGATAGTCGTCCACATCACCGCTGCTCGTCATTATGACGTCAGCTTCTTCGCATACTGCCATATGCAGCTCCTCAGCCAACTCCTGCGAGGACATCGGCACCACCTCATCCATCCCATCCAGCTCTGCTGGACCGAGCGTCATGTCGGCCAGTTCCTCATCATCAGCCACATCTTCTGATGAGTCGGCAACTGCCGGATGAGCCATCGGAACAGTGGCGGTGGGCGGTGCGGGTGCCGAGCCTGCGACTTCCGTGGCTGTGGGGGGGGGCTGCGGGGGGCAGTCCTCGCGCCAACATTCTTCTTCTTCAGCCCGCTAACGGAGATGGTCCCGTAGCGGAATAAAATTTGGTGGTCTTTCGCCACAATCGCGTCCTTGGATGCCTCATCGATGCCGATCACTATCAGCGCACCTCCGCCTTCCGTCCTTCTCGACAACACCTTCCACGAATTGGTCTCGATCTTGTTTTGGTTCCTCAGCAGAGCCAACAAGGATTCAGCTGAGTGTTCGTCAGAGCATTCAATCACCAGGTAGCCAACCCGGAAATGGATGCCCGCGAACGCGACCGCGGTGTCCCATCCTGTGAGGATAACCTCATCCAGGATGGCCTCCTCCAATGCGGACAAGTCCCCATGGCTGAGCATCACCTGCGGGTATTCCACAGGTAACACGGCCACCTTGACTTTTTTCGCAATCGCTGCGTACGATATACGAGCCTCGGTGGACATCGGGGAGGAAGACCTCACTGCTGCTGCTATGGCGGCAGCCGACGTGCATGGTCGCTCCTCCGGACACACCCTCTTGGGGGGTGCAGTGGGTGGCGTCAGCGTGCTGTTGAGGCGTTTGGGGGCTGGTCCCTGTGCCTGGCTCGCCGAGTCTCTTCCTGCCATCGCCATGCGCAGTGCCTCAGCTGGGGGTAGTCCCTGCTGAAGGTACCTTAGGTACCATTTGGTCTTTGAGCCGTTGAGTTTTTTCCGGTTCGGGTCATCCAAACCGCCCGGCTCTCCCAATTTTGGCAACTGCATCCTTGGTTGCTGGCTCTGCGCGCCATGTCGCCGAACTGCATTGAGGCTCGGTCGCATCGGCTGGGATGGTCCAGCTCTGCTTCCTCTACCTGCAGCAGGGGTGACATGGTGACGAGGGGCTTCCCCCGTCGGTTGGGCACACACTGTAGCGTTTGCCGATTGTGGCCTTCTTGGTTGCGCTTGTGGGCGCCGTGGGGGTGGTCCCACGTCGGGCCGCTCCCCGTCAAGGAGGTGGTCCTCATACTGTCTTGCGACGCTGGCAGCAGGGGTATCCCGCTGTACTATGTTTTTGTTATACTTCTTCATGATGTCCCACGAGTTGCGGAGAAATATGAGGTCCACCCGGGCAGAGATCCGCTATACCCGGGTAAGCCTAATTAGAACAGGCGGTCGCCATCTGCCTGAGCTCACCGTAAGCGACTGGGCTAGTTTTTAATCCGGGCCCCCAGCCAAGTTGACTCTCGGCACGGTTCGAGTGACACCTTAGTCCAGCCCGGAGTGAGATGTGGGGGGTAAGGATGAGGTAGGTATGTGTGGGGGAGTTGGGAGTGTGTGAGGCTATGCTTTAAAGACGGCGACACAAGCGTCTTGTCGGTACGGTGAACGGTACCGTACCCGCTGTTTTTCCGGGACTGCTTATTTGCATGGATTCTCGCTTATTCGCAGCTAACCTCATAAAGAGGCCGTTCGCTATCCGCAACCCGCGACCCGCCTGGTGGCCTCAGCTTAGCCCCCTCCGAACCATCCCACAGGTTCTTTAGACCAGGAACCTATGTATAATATACCTTCAATTTCTTCAATTTCCATTATTGCTTGCGATGCTGTCCACTCTAAAGGCCCAACCAAACGATGCTTGCTTGCTTCGCGTTTCGGAACAAGACTGAACGAAAAGCATCGCGCATGAAAAGGCCCAACCAAACGATGCTTGCTTGCTTTGTCTCTTGTTCTTCTTTCTTTGACATTCAAAAAATGTGTTGACTGGCAAAATATGTAAACAAAACAATGGTACAGTGTTGCCATATGCTCTTGTTTTATTCCATTTAAAATAAATGTTAACATTTAATGTGATGTAGTGTTAAAAATAAGGAAAACACATTTTATTTAGATGTTGTGTATTATATCAATATGTTTAAAAACATTAAAAAGAACATTTAACAATTTTTTAAAATATTTTCCGTATAACAAAAAAAAAACAGCGACAGTCCTACAGCGCAAAGCATCGAAGCATGTTTTCACGGAGTGAAAAGAACTCGACGAATTCGTGCGCAAGCATCGTTTGGGCAGATACACGACGTAGCATATGTTGAAACTTTGCCAACTTCGATGCTTTGAGCTAGCAAGCATCGTTTGGTTGGGCCTTAAGAGTGATGCTTTAAAGCATTTAAAAGGCATTTTTATATATTTTTTGCAAGCAAAATAAATAACAAAAGTTGGAAACGAATCTTAAGCTGAAACGATAAGGAACCGATTTTTGTGCAAAGTTACAAGACTTGTGTCGTTCAATTAAGTGTTCACAAACGGTCGTGTTGCAAAGTTACACTTTTACACTTTTACAACACAAAGTGAACAGCCTAACTATAATAATTTTTTTTGCCGCTTTTGTTGTTGTTTTCATTAATTTTTTATAGAGTCTAGTAAGTGGCCCGCTTACTTCGCTGCGCGGATAGTTTATATAAATTTTAGCAACAGAAGATATAAAATAAATAAATCAGAAAATATTTCACAAAATATTAAAGCAAAGTAAATAACATACTCTTTTCCACGCCACCATTGAGGTAGAGAATCAGGCGCGTCATTATACTCGATATCGAAGGTATAGAGTATATTGGGAGTATGTCCGTCATGTTGTCTGTCCGTCTGTCTGTATGAACGCAACGTTTTTCCACTTAATTCAAGCTAAAGGCTTGAAACTCTTCAATTCTCTTTATCTATGGCATAGTAAATTAAAGTGTCAAGATTGGGGCTTTACAAAAACTGGGGGGCTGGCAAATTGATAAATTAGATAACTCAAAATCCACCTATTCGGCACACCCTTACAGTTAGAGCTACCAAATTTGGTAGGAAGATAGCTACTGGCATCCCCGAAAATTGTGGAGCCACGCCCACCCATTCCGCTCCCAGCCCCCGCGGTTTTAAATCAAAAACGCCTATAACTTCCTCAGTTTTTAAGCTCGATCCACCAAATTTTGCGCCAAGATAAGTGATGACGATCCCCAAAAAACTGCATCAAAACTTTCGATACCACGCCTACCCATACCGCCCAAGCTAACCCCAGCCGCCCCAACTTTTCGTTAAAAACGGGAATGCGTGTATCTTTCAGAGTTGTTGAGCTAGAGTCTCTGAATTTGGTAGAAAGATAGCTAGTAATGAACCCCAATGATCTGCATTAAAGTTTTGGAGTCACGCCCACCCTTTCCGCCCCCAGCCCTACCGCAGTTTCAAATCAGAAATGACTTTATCTTCCTCAGTTTTTGAGCTACAGCCACAAAATTTTGCGCCAACATAGGTGATGACGATCCCATCAAAACTTTGGATGCCGCGTCCATAACTGGTAGCGACAGCCAAAGATATTTTGTAGCCAGGCCCACCCATAACGCCCACAGCACCCTTCCCCAACCTTTTACAATTTTTGAGCTAGAGTCACCAAATTTGGTAGGAAGATAGCAATTGACATCCAAGAAGATCTGCAGGAATAATTTGGATGCCATACCCACCCATAACTCGCCCAGCCCCCTTCCCCCACCTAAACTTTGAGCTAGTGTCACCAAATTTGGAAGGAAGATAGCTGAAACTGTTGCTGCTGTGGCTGCAGCGGCTGCATATAAAACTGTGGCAGGGAAAGCATATAAAACTGTAGCAGGCAAAGCACCCCAATAATTTTGTATGTTCATTCTTGTATCACTTTTAGAAATAAAATGAAGCAATGCGCAAATGGCACACTAAAGTAAAAATTGTAAAATTCCCTTAGAGTGAAAGAGTTACTGTTATTTATGTGAATTGATCTCATCTACAGAACAATATCACATTTTCATGCTCTTAAGCCAATCGCATTCCTCTAAGTCCTCCTTTGTTGTTTCAAATTCGTGTGTGCTACAACGGCTTATAATAAGCCTGAAGCGATCGACAAAAACAGCAACAACAAATCTTTTGCATTCACAGTTATATTTATACCCTGAAATGGGTAAAAGAGTATAATTGTTTTGTGCATAAGTATGTAACAGGCAAAGAAGCATCTCCGACCCCATAAAGGTAGATATATTCTTGATCAGCATCAACAGCCATATGCAATATGAAAATCATACCCAACCTGTCACATGTGACGTCACGCAAACAGCTATTTATGCGCAATGCGTTATCGGTATTTTGTATCATGGTTTCGGATCACTTCTTATGTATACGCGCGCTCTGCAAGTCAAAAAGAGCGTAGTATCGCTGCCTTCTTCGCACGCACTGAATCAAAGCAAAACATATCTAGAGGCTGCAGTTAGTGAATTGCATAGCCTAAACTCACACGTACTTTGCCTTTAGCTTTGACTTATGTGTGCGGAGGAAGTAGGGTTATTGAACTTTATGATTGACATGCAAAGCGCGCACATAAAATATAGAGTGAACGTAAATGAGCAACAACAGAGGAGCATGAGCGGGCGAGATTTGAAATTATCTAATTATCATAAGAGCAACGCGCGCACTCTGTTAAATTTTAAGCGGCTCTTTGAGTTTGGGACGAACAACGTACATAGATTTGTGTAAAAACTAATGTGAACGGCCTTTGCTTGTTCGAAATTGTATATTATTAATGTAAGTTATACGTTTTGTCTAAGTTATATTAGCAGCAAGTAGGCAAATCCACCCCCACAACTCATATATGTATTTTGGTGTGCAAAATTTTTCTACACGCACCAGTTATGTTTTGTTGTTGTTGTTTTTTTTTAATCAACGACACCAACAAAAGTAGCAGGCGGGCCCAAGAACAACACTACAACAACAACAAACGCTACTTGGGTCGTAAATGAATTGTCAAAGGCCACAATTTGAGAAAAAACAATGTGCACTGTGCGAAAAGATTCATTTACATAAAATATTGAAAATTATTTTCAGCGCATTGTTCACTTACATGTGAATGCACTTATTCATTAAGAAGCGGAAATCCGTTTCTTTTTGCAAGTGTACGAACCAATTTTACTTGTTTGAAATTGTATATTATTAATGTAAGTGTGTTACGTTTAGTCTAAGTTATATTAGCAGCAAGTAGGCAATCCACCCCCACAACATACATATATGTATTTTGGTGTGCAAAATTTTTCTACACGGACAGTTTGTTTTGTTGTTGTTTTGTTTTTTTAAATCAATGACACCAACAAAGTAGCAGTGCGGGCCCAACAACAACCCTTACAACAACAACAAACGCTACTTGGGTCGTAAATCAATTGTCAAAGGCACACAAATTTGAGAAAAAAACAATGTGCACTGTGCGAAAAGATTCATGTACATAAAATACATATTGAAAATTATTTTCAAGCGCATTGTTCACTTATATGTGAATGCACTTATTCATTAGAAGCGAAATCCGTTTCTTTTTGCGAGTGTATGAACCTTTTTTATGACTTTGCTTGTGCGACGCGAAGGCGTCACTGCGCATTTGTTTTGTTTTTGTATTCTCGCTCGCGATCAAACTCTCAGCTTGTGCGACAAACAGGCGGCAGTAGTGGAATGGGTAATTTGTTTTGTTTTTGGAGTGGGTAAAAGTGCTCCAAAATGTATGGGAGGTACCGAAGGAGTTGTCCAAATAAAATTCTTTCTTAGGTCAAACAGAATACCTGCATAAAAAATTGTGTGAAAATTTCGCTTCTGTCTTTTCGTTAAGCGATATGCTTCCATTTTCCAACTTTTATATATAGAGATGTTGCTCATCTCCCTTCTCGCCTAAATTGATTGTTGTAACAATGCAAAACTTAGAACAAGAATTAAAGTAAGTTAAACGCAACGTACCGCCTTGCCGTAGATAAGTTTGGAACGAACGCCATTAAATCAGCGTACTGCCAATTAATTGGTTCTGTAACTTTTTGTGCGTCCAGCACAACGCCTCCAGCACTGCTACTTTTCTTGGCCTTGGCACGTTGGTATTTTAGGCTTTTTTTCATTGAAGCAAATGCAATCTTGCACTCCTCCGCTAGTTAGCAAATTAACTATTTGTATTATTTATGTAAATAACAACCAGATTAGTACTCACCGCTTTTCTCCACCTGCACGCCAATTGATTCCCAAACAGCTTTTATAAAATTTGCATCCATATGCTTTGCGTGTGTAAGGTCCCAAAAACAATTATTTTCCTCACTGTGTTGATTAATTTTTTCTTGTCGTCATGTAAAAATTTTACACGACTTTTATTCTTTCTGCCGCTCAAAATTCCTTCCATTTCACAATTGACGCCTAGAAATAATGTGCTGCTCATTTTTCCTAGCAGAAAATCAGCTGTTCAATGCAATCCACACGATCTACTTCAATGTAACCGTTGTGGCAATTTCAACTTTTTTGAGTATAAATCAATCAATTAGTAAATACACTTTTAATTGTTAGTTATTGTTTGATTTATAATTGGATTTTATTGAATTTAAAACATGTGCTGAAAGCAGCATGAGTGAGCTTTGTTATAATTATTCGCTGGGCCGAAGTGCCTCAACGAAATACAATTTATAAACTGATTTGACAAATGTGAATAAGCTTAGCTATCCCTACAATAAGCCTGGCCGCGCAGTCGGTTACAAGTTGCGTCGGCATGGTGTCCGGTTACATCCTGTGGCTGGCTGATCATGCGCTGCGTGTTGTTGCTGACCGATAATTTGCCTAGATCAGTTTTATCGCAGACTCGCTTGCGGCGTATCCAAACAGTGGGTATTCGTTATGGGATAACTTATACATTTCTAGCTGCTGCGTATACTCATTAGAAACATCTCTAGAAATAAAATCCAGAAATTTTTTCTATATGGAGTTTGATACAACTAGAAATATTTCTAGCTCCTGCGTACTAAGCTTTAATACGAAAATTTCGGTTCTAAATAATGTTTGTTCCCAATTTACAGTACACTTTATTTATTTAAATCAAGCAGAAATTAATGAATATGAATAATTAAAAAACAAATTAATAAAATCTTGATAAATGCAACATAAAAAAAGATTACAGCCTGTGTTAGATTTTGTTATTATTGTTTCATCTAAAAACTGCACAGCGCATTTTCAATCAATTAATTCATTTTTTACAGTCGTAACTTATTTAAATCCACTACAATGTCTGTATGCAATGTGCAAATCAAACCCAACTGGTCACATGTGACGTCATGCGCAATGCGTTATCGGTCTTTTTTGTATCATGATTTTATGTGATAGACGCTGCTGCCTTCGATAGTGCCAGCGATAGTATAAGACCATCGATTGTCAATTAGTATAAACCATCGGTTGTCCGATAGTTCCATCGATTGTTTGCTCAGCTGAAGGCCTAATTACTCCAGCGATAAGACGTAAAACGAGAAACGTTAAACGAGAGACGAAAGACGTAAATTTTTTTGCAATTACTCTGAACGTAAGACGTAAACAGCTGTGCACATTAAAACAAAGCGAACAAAGGCAACAAGAATTGAAGTGAACGAATTTATTTGGTTTATTTATATTTTATCTATTCCAAAATGGATATGGAAATGGAGGAAATAGGCACACTGTTTTTTGTTTGTGCACAATGTTCAAAATTATAAGGGAAGTGTGAAAGGAGCGTTATGGTCATTTATTTCCATGTTTATTATTATTATTATTAGTTATGAATTGCAGCACAACTAATGAACAAGCAAAAAACAAGAAATGATATCAGCTGTGAAACGAGAAACGTAAGACAGAGCCTGCTTTCTGTTTTCTGCAGAAAAATTTTACGTCTCTCGTTTTTCGTTTCTCTTTCCCTTAAGCGCTAACATTGTTTGCCGTAAGGTTGATCGCTCGCTGTTTCTCTCGTTTTACGTTTCTCTTTACGTCTTATCCTAGAATTGGCCTTGAGACGCACAGCGCAAGTGAAACAAATCCATATGCACATGCTATCAGCTATCGCACTCGCTCACATTTATTGCTCACATCACTAAACTAATCTTCTTCTTCTATATATATAAAAGAGTTTGTCCTGATTCACGTAGTGTACAAATTCTAAACGAAAAGAGCTAGAAGGCTGAAATTTTCACACAATTTTCCATGCAGGTAATAAGTGAGACCTAAGAAAGGAATTTTATTTTGGACAACTCCTTCAAGTACCTCCCATACATTTTGGAGCACTTTTACCCATTCCAAAAACAAAACACATTACCCATTCCACTACTGCCGCCTGTTTGTCGCACATGCTGAGAGTTTGATCGCGAGCGAGACCCCAAAAACAAAACAAATGCGCAGTGACGCCTTCGCTTCGCACAAGCAAAGTCATAAAAAAAGGTTCGTACACTCGCAAAAAAGAAACGGATTTTCGCTACTTAATGAATAAGTGCATTCACATATAAGTGAACAATGCGCTTGAAAATAATTTTCAATATTTTATGTACATGTATCTTTTCGCACAGAGCACATTGTTGTTTTTTTTTTCAAATTTGTGTGCCTTTGACAATTGATTTACGACCCAAGTAGCGTTTGTTGTTGGTGTTAGTGTTGTTGTTGGGCCCGCACTGCTACTTTTTGTTGGTGTCGTTGATTTAAAAAAACAACAACAACAAAACAAAACTTGGTGCGTTTAGAAAAATTTTGCACACCAAAATACATATGTTGTGGGGGTGGATTTGCCTACTTGCTGCTGATATAACTTAGAAAAAACGTAACACACTTAAATTAAATAATATACAATTTCGAACAAGCAAAGGCCGTTCACATAAGTTTGTATACAAATCTATGCATGCCTGCGTCGTACGTGTGAACCACGCTCTTCGTCCCAAACTCGAAGAGCCGCTTAAAATTTAACAGAGCGCGCGCGTTGCTCTTATGATAATTAGATAATTTCAAATCTCGCTCCGATCATGCTCCTCTGTTGTTGCTCATTTACGTTCACTCTCTATTTTACAGTTTCAGCTATCTTCCTTCCAAATTTGGTGACACTAGCTCAAAGTTTGTTAAAGGTGTGGAAAGGGGGGCTGGGCGCGTTATGGGTGGGTATGGCATTCAAATTATTCCTGAATTGAAGAGCCACAGCCTAAACGAAATGAGCTAGAAGGCTGAAATTTTCACACAATATTCCATGCAGGCAGTAAGTGAGTACCTCCCATACATTTTGGAGCACTTTGACCCATTCCAAACACAAAACACATTACCCGTTCCACTACTGCCGCCTGATTGTCGCACAAGCTGAGGGTTTGATCGCGAGCGAGAATACAAAAACAAAACAAATGCGCAGTGCCGCCTTCGCGTTGCACAAGCAAAGTCATAAAAAAAATGATTGCAAAGGGGCACGGATGCGGCAGGGGTGAAAGCTGCCTAAAAAAATTCTGATACAGATGGGCATGCCACCAGCTATCTTCCTTCCAAATTTGGTGACTCTAGCTCAAAGTTTGTAAAAGGTTCGGGAAGGGGGGCTGGGGCTGTATGGGTGGGCGTGGCCCCAAAATATCTTTGGAGGTCGCTACCAGTTATCTTCCTACCATATTTAGAGACTCTAGCTCAAACACTATGAAAGATACACGCATTCCCGTTTTTAACGAGAAGTTGGGGCGGCTGGGGTGGTCAAGGGAGTTATGGGTGGGCGTGGCATCCAAATTACGCAGATATTAGTTTGATGTCAATTGGTATCTTCCTACCAAATTTGGTGACTCTAGCTCAAATTTATAAAAAGTTGGTACTAGCTAGCCTGTGAGCAGTAAGGGGGAAACAGATCATGCTGATTTTTGGAGATCGTTACCAGCTATCTTACTATCTTTTGGAGACTCTAGCTCAAACACTTTGAAAGATACACGCATTCCCGTTTTTAACGAAAAGTTGGGGCGGCTGGGGTGGTCAAGGGAGTTATGGGTGGGCGTGGCATCCAAATTACGCAGATATTAGTTTGATGTCATTTGCTATCTTCCTACCAAATTTGGTGACTCTAGCTCAAATTTATAAAAAGTTGGTACTAGCTAGCCTGTGAGCAGTAAGGGGGAAACAGATCATGCTGATTTTTGGAGATCGTTAGCTGGTAACGATACTTACTATCTTTTGGAGACTCTAGCTCAAACACTATGAAAGATACACGCATTCCCGTTTTTAACGAAAAGTTGGGGCGGCTGAGGTGGGCAAGGGCGGTATGGGTGGGTGCGGCATCCAAAATTTGTAAGCAGTTTTTTGAGGATCGTCATCACCTATATTGGCGTAAAATTTGGTGGCTATAGCTCAAAAACTGAGGTAGATATAGGCGTTTCTGATTTCAAACTGCGGGGGGCCGGGGGCGGAATGGGTGGGCGTGGCCCCAAAATAATGCAGATCTTTGGGGATCGTGACCAGTTATTTTCCTACCGATTTTGGAGACTGTAGCTCAAACACCATGAAAGATACACGCATTCCCGTTTTAAACGAAAAGTTGGGGCGGCTGGGGTTGGCAAGGGCGGTATGGCTGGGCGTGGCATCCAAAGTTTTGATGCAGTTTTTTGGGGATCGTCATCACCTATCTTGGCGTAAAATTTGGTGGCTGTAGCTCAAAAACTGAGGTAGATATAGGCGTTTTTGATTTCAAACTGCGGGGGGCTGGGGGCGGAATGGGTGGGCGTGACCCCAAAATTTTTGATGCAATTTTTTCGGGGATGCCAGTATCTATCTTCCTACCAAATTTGGTAGCTCTAACTGTAAGGGTGTGCGGAAACGGTGGATTTATCGATTTTGAGTTATCGAATTTATCGATTTGCCAGCCTCCCAGTTATCGTATAACCCCAATCTTGACACTTTATCTGTCCCGGCCATAGATAAAGACATTTGCAAACTTTCAAGTCTCTAGCTTGAAGGGTGTGGAAAAAAGTTGCGTTCATACAGACGGACAGACACCATGACGGACATTGCACAAACCCAATATACTCTTTACCTTCGGTATCGAGTATAAAAATTCAATGCGGATACCGTCTTCTTAAGAGGATGTTTTGTTACAGGATCATGAAGTGCAATATCCATGGAGTACCCATCCTCCCCACGACAAAAAAGAAGTGGATATTGTAAAGCATCATAACCCTTTGCACTTCATGTATTTTTTTTTTTTCATTTTTTATTGCGACTTTCTATTGTTATGTGGCGGTGTTCGTCTTGCTCGACAACTAATACAGCAGCTACCTCATTTGTTATGAGGTGCGGAGTACGATCTGCAGGTACTTATTACGACATTTAAATTTTCACCACCATCACATATAAAGGGTTCCACCAATATTCATACTCTTTTCTTGCTCATACTCAATTGTACTGACGTAGTTCAGTCCTGATAGATCCTTAATTTTCTATTTTTTATATTTTTTTTTTTTTCTTCCATTGGTACCCTACTCCACCATTCCTCCTGTAAAGCTGCTCGATGACTGGCTAAAAATGTGGAACATTACTGTCAACCAGGACAAATTGACACAAACCACTTTTGCCTGCGCCCTGGTAACTGTCCGCCCGTCTATTTAGACGGAACAGTGATCCCTGAAGAAGCAATTACTAAATACCTTTAGTATCACACTGGACAGGAGGTTAACATGGCGTACGCACCTCGCCCGAAAACGGAAACAGGCTGATATGAGGCTGCGAAAGTATTACTATAATTGGCAGAAAATCAAAAATGAAACTAAGTGTCAAACTGCTAGTATATAAGGCCATTCTCAGGTCCATCTGGTCGTATGGTATCCAGTTGTGGGCTACAGCAAGAAAAAGCAACCTGATTTTGATTCAAAGATTCCAGAACAAAGTACTCCGAGTCATATCTGGTGCTCACGTGTACCACGATAATGCCACCATGCATAGCCAACTGCACATGAGTGCCAGCTATACTGCCAGATTGTTTAATAACCCCAGCAATCTTGCCTTATCCCTTCTGGACAACAGTCTAACAACAAGAAGACTCCAGAGGACCCACCCGCTTGACCTTCCTCATCTGGAAGCCGAATGATCCTCCCCCCACACTAGCTCTTGAATGAACCTTATGACATCCAAATCTACTTCTGCCAAGTTTTAATTATAAAATTTATTTATTGCCTAAACGTGCAGATTTAAAATAAAAATCAATAGGAGAAACAAAATGTAAATCTCCTCCAAATATTTTCAAGGATTACTTTTTATTTACATTTCCATAATTTTAAACATTTTATTTACATTTTATATTTTTAAACATATTGATTTAATTTAAATTAATAAATTAGATATATTTACTAAGGCGGCAGCAAGAACAGAACCAATCCCGACAACAACTGAATCAACAGATGCCAGGCAACGGAGATGATATCTCTTCTGTCATTAAGGATATGAGTCAAGCTATTGAAAGGATGGCAGATATGCAACTGCAAGTTCTGGGGATGCAACAGCAAATCCTCACGCTTATGACCGCGTTGCTGTCTAAATAAATTCACCACTAAAGTTTCTTATCTGGAATGCCAACGGCATTTCAGGTAAGATATTAGAGCTGGAAGCTCTGGTACAAAAACATGATATCAAGGTCATCCTCCTGTCTGAAACTAGGACGAATGGCCTAACATTTCAAAGAGTTTTTGGCTTCGAGGCGTACTCAGTACACTTTGTTTATAATCGTATAGATGCTGGAGGCTGCGCTGTCCTCGTCCGGAGAAATTTAATACATTTTCCTCAGTTGACTATTTAATCGGGCTTACTAGTAATCAACTGTTAGACCCCTTTTACACGGTGAAACATTTCACTGAAACATTCGTTTGTAGGCGAAGGGTGTAGAGGGGTAAATGTTTCTGGCAAAGTTTCACGTTTAGTGAAACAGCGAAACATTTTCTCATTTTGCTTTGCCTTATTCCGATTGCATGTAAACACAGAGTTGCACAGTGTTTGATGTGAATCATAAAGTTATCGATACAAAATATCGCACAAACAAATATTAGCGCAAATAGTAAATACATTGTTGTGGCTTATAAATTATTAATTAAATTATTATCAAATCAATTAGATTTTAACAAATAAAACAATCGATGGCAACGATGTATGTATATCGACCATCGACAAAAGTTTCAGTGAAATGTTTCATGAAACAATTTCACCGTGTAAATGCGACCAGATTTGTGAAGAAACTTTAAAACAGAATGAAAAAATGTTTCGGTGAAATGTTTCACCGTGTTAAAGGGGTCCTAAAGTCTCGACAGATGCTGAAGATTTGGATTTTGGAGCTATCTATTGCAGGCCAAATGACAGGATATTGATAAATGATTTTAATACTATCTATCGGCTGGTAACAAGTACTTGGTGGGTGGAGATTGGAACGCTCACCATTGGCTGTGGGGTGGACGAAGCAGCAATGCACGCGGCATTCAGCTTGCTGGGAGCCTGTCTCGTCTACAAGCAAAGGTCCTTGCTACAGGATCACCAACAAGGTACCCTTATGTAGCAAGAAGCACTCCTTCTTGCATTGACTTCGCCATCTACCAAGGGATTCCTGACCAGCTCCTTTCCATCTCAGATGATTGGGACCTCCCTAGTGACCAGCTTTCCCTGATCGTCACTTTAGATAGCAGCGCAAGAGTTTTTAAACTCCACATTTTAATATGAACCACCTTTAATGTTGGATATTTTGGGTTTCGGTTTTCAGAAGGACTTGTAACACATCCAAATTTTCTCGCAGTAATTTTTTTGTTAGTTCAATGGCGCAATAACGTCTCGGTTTTACAAAAACCAATTGAGCAAACTCTCTGTTAAACTAATTTTGTCCTTATTAAAATTTATGTCCACGTCATCTTGCACTTCATGTACACGCGCATCATGCGAAGCAAGATCGAGCGCTCGCAATTCTTGCTCGCTGGGGTGCTCCGCTGCAAGCGTAGCAAATTCTTTTCTCAACAAATCCAAATTTTTCGGTGGCCTTTTCAATGACTCCATGATTTTGTGGAGCAACTATTAAAAGACTATGCAGTAACTCGTGAATGGGCAACGTAAATCAAAACTTCTTTATTAAACGACGTAAAAAATTACTGGTCAATTTGGGTGTTTTAGCTAAGGTTCCTTACTAAATTCTTGACCCGTTGTTCGGCTTGCTATTTCCTCTTTTGAGAGCAGTGTTGCCAATTCCAAAAATTTTCAAATATTGTATGAGACAGCATTTTCTGTTTGAGTCATTTGGTGTCATTTACAGTCGACTCTCGATAATTCGAAATTGGAGGGACTCTTAAAATCTTTCGAATTATCGAGAGTTCGAATAATTGAATGGTTCGAAATTTTTGAGAGAAAATAAATAAAACTTCGAATTATTGATCAATGAGTGGAATGCTCAAGCAAAGACAGTTTTTTTCCTTTTCGTTTTGTTCGTGTCTTCCAAAGAACGTTTTGGGTGAGCACAAACGCAAAGAGTGTCTTTTGCGTATGTTGCGTGTTTCTATAGTACACAGAAATTACTCACATACATGCATACAGAAAAACACTTTTTGCTTCCACTTTAAACATTTTTCTCTTCTGCGGACACTCATTTGATGAGAGATCGACAATTTGTCTCTCTTGAAGTTGTTATTGCAAGACTGATTCGTGTGTTTGCTCAATAGAAAACACGAAACAGAGAACACAAAAGAAACGAAAATAAATTCTTTGCTTTGAGAGAGACATACAAATTTGAATTGTCGAGTGTTTGACCATATGAGTTCGAATTACGGCGTTGTAGCAATGATTTTTTTGTTCGAATTACCGAGTGTATAAAAATGTATGGACATAATTCGAATTATAGAGAGATTTTGTAGGGGACTCGTAAAAACTTCGAATTAATAGGGGTTTTCACACGCAAGTTGTTATTCGTTATTCGTTAATCGTTAAAGTTTTACATGTATTTTTTTTTTGTAAATTTAACAGAATGCCGGGTTAACGAATAACACTTTAACGAGCTGGCAGCCCACTATGGGTAATTTGACCAGTTTTTGTGGCCAAAACCCATTTTTTGAAAGTCGTTAAATTAATATTTTGTTGGTGGCTTTACATAGTAAAATGATTGATCTTCAATGTTGCATACCCCAAATTTTAACAGAGGCCTCCACTGTTAAGTTACAAGCTGTTAAACACAGCTGTTCTAACAGAAGAGCGCGCGCAGCTAACTTAACAAAAATTGGTCAGCAAAGAACACAATAAAGAAAAGTAAATTTACTCTTAAAAATTGAAAAAAACCAAATGGCTTTCGATGGTGGGTGGTTTGTACTTTGTGTTTGTGAAATTAGAATGTAGATTGTGCTTGTCTTGTCCCCGTATTTGTCTTTATTGTAAGTAGCCTAAAATGAAAAATTTTAAAACGAAAACTGAACTTTGAATGGACTAACAAAGTGAGTCCCACCTAGTCCCACCTTAAAATAAAAACAGTGTTTTAGAGTGTTTCATTACCTTTAAAATGAGTGTAGTCTTAATTTCCACTTTTAACCACAACCAGAGATATTTCAATTTACAGATCATAACCTTAAATTTAAGAATGCGACGTTGTTTTCAAAATGGAGTGCCGCGAGTGGAAAAGGGCAAAAAGAGGTTGCAATTCTTAACTGTTTTATGGCGGAAGTTTCAAAAACGTGTTCTTCCACAACTAAAAAAGCTATAGAAGAAAAATCCAAATCATTTACATACCATTTGTCTGCTAAGTGGAATAAATGCAGAGGAAATTTGGCTTACTTCCGAAACAGATTTGCAGATTGGTTAAGCTCAGAAACAATTATACTTGTCAATGCAAAATGTAAGCCGGTTGGACGACCTTCTCTGCACTTTAGTAACAAAAGCCGTAGAGCGCGTCGCAAACAAGCTGCAGATCTTGCAATAGCAGAGGGAGGGAATATAAGCTTATTGATTCAAGCAGCAAGCGTGGCTGCGAAAAAAAAAGGAAAGGCCGACCTAGCTTTTGTTTTAAAATTGCTTTCCATATGCCCTGAAAAAGCAAGACCAATTCGCCAGACATTGGCACAGCCAGTAATAAAGCCGAAAAGGATACAAAAATTGAAGCGCTTGCTCTCCTGCTGGATCAGGGCTTTACAAAACAGCAGTATAATGCAATAAGAGAGCACTCAAAACAGAATAATTGTGATATATACCCATTATACAATGAGGTTTCTGAGGAGAAGAAAGTCTGCCGACCAGAAGAGATAATCGTTACTGAGACAAAAGCAGAAGTGTCTTTACAAGGTCTTCTGGTTCACACTGCTGCTCGGCTTGTTTGTCTGCAGGAAGACGTTATTTCGAATGTTATGCAAGAACAAGGGAGAGATTTCTTAATAGCTGATCTCATATTGAGTTACGGCTTTGATGGAAGCAGTGGACAATCCAACTACAAACAGGGGTTTAGTGAAGGACAAGCGTTTGATTGTGATTCAAGTATATTTGCGACTACTGTAACTCCACTAAGACTTGTTGATTCGTCTGGCAACATATTGTGGAACAATAGAACTCCACAGTCAATCAGGTTTTGTCGCCCCCTTAAATTAGAATTTATGAAAGAGACGACAGAAGCAATAATAAAAGAAAAGCTTTATATGGAAAAGCAGATTGAAAATTTGCAATCATGTAAAATAACACTAAATTCAGGACAATTTGTCTATATTAAGTTTACTCTATACTTAACCGTCATCGATGGTAAGGTGCTTAATGCGTTGACGGGCAATAAGTCGACCCAGGCATGTCCGATTTGTAGAGCAACCCCCATGGACTTTCTTAACAACAAATATTTCAAATGCGAAAAGTTTCTGCCAGTGCAAGAAAATTTAAAATACGGCTTGAGTCCATTGCACTGCTGGATTCGCCTATTTGAATTTGTTCTAAACGCAGGATATAAGTGCAGCGTGAAAAAATGGAAAATTTACAATTCTTATGACAAGCAAGAAGTGTCTGATAAAAAAAAACTCATACAAGACTTGTTTTGGCAACGACTATCACTAAGAGTCGATAGACCGAAAGTTGGTGGGTTTGGCAGTACCAATGATGGCAATACCGCACGTCGGGCATTTAACGATCCAAAGGTGTTTTCAGAAATCACCGGTATTGACGAACAACTTATATCAAATCTGAAAACCATTTTAATTTGTCTTTCATGTCAATTACCAATAAATGTGTCGAAGTTTCAAACGTTCTGCTATAATACTGCAGAAATTATAATAGATAAATATCCCTGGCTGCCAATGACTGCAACCGTACACAAAATATTAATTCATGCAAGTGATATTATAGAAAGCACTGTTTTGCCAGTTGGATACTTTGGTGAAGAGGGAGCGGAGTGCAGAAACAAGTTTTATAAGTCTGACCGATTACACCACGCAAGAAAATGCAGCCGAAAAAACAATTTTACGGATGTTTTTCAAAGAGGATTAGATACATCAGATCCGATCATTTCGTCAATAAGCCTAGCTAGACGTATTAAATTGACAAAAAAACAGTGCCTTCCCTCTGAGGTCTTAGAGTTGCTGTCTAGCGACTAAAATTCAAATAGCGATTTAAGTCAACAAAGTTTAGATGAACACGAAGACTATTTTGAGTTTAGCAATTTGGACCTCGACAACGAAGATGATGAAGATGAGCATAAACGATAAGTTTGTTAAGTAAATAAATATAAAAACGAAAAAAAAGATATGTCATTAATTTTTTACTAAGCGGTTCTATGGGAGCTATATGATATAGTGGGCCGATGTTAATAAATTTTACCCAAAATGTAAGAAACATATATATACTAATTTTCAGAATGTTTAAGCCAAATATCTTCAAAAACAAAAATGTTTTCATACGAGAAATCACATTTTTACCAATTGTTACTATGGGAGCTATACGATATAGTTGACCCATGTCGCTCATTTTTTGCAACGATGTTAGTATTATAATAACTATAAAAACCACCAAGTTTGGTCGTGATAGGTTGACAAACATAGAAAATACAAAACCTATCTTTTGTAAAAAAGGCGGTGACACGCCCATTTTCTACAAATATTTTCCTTTGGCTATTAAAAACTCAAAGCAAAAAACCAAATCAAAATATCTTGCTTCGTTCTTGAGTTATTAATTAATGCCACAAAAACTGGTCAAATTACCCATAGTGCAGCCCCGGGAAAGTACTCGTTATTCGGTAAAAAATGAAAATGTATGAAATGAAATGAAATAAAAGGCAATGTCAGCTGTGTTGAAAATATTTTAACGATTTACAACTGACGTAAAAAAGGAGTCTTCACAGTTGGAAAGCTTTAACAAATTTAACGAATAACAACTTGTGTGTGATAACCCCTATTAATTCGAAGTTTTTACGAGTCCCCTACAAAATCTCTCTATAATTCGAATTATGTCCATACATTTTTATACACTCGGTAATTCGAACAAAAAAATCATTGCTACAACGCCGTAATTCGAACTCATATGGTCAAACACTCGACAATTCAAATTTGTATGTCTCTCTCAAAGCAAAGAATTTATTTTCGTTTCTTTTGTGTTCTCTGTTTCGTGTTTTCTATTGAGCAAACACACGAATCAGAATCAGTCGATCTCTCATCAAATGAGTGTCCGCAGAAGAGAAAAATGTTTAAAGTGGAAGCAAAAAGTGTTTTTCTGTATGCATGTATGTGAGTAATTTCTGTGTACTATAGAAACACGCAACATACGCAAAAGACACTCTTTGCGTTTGTGCTCACCCAAAACGTTCTTTGGAAGACACGAACAAAACGAAAAGGAAAAAAACTGTCTTTGCTTGAGCATTCCACTCATTGATCAATAATTCGAAGTTTTATTTATTTTCTCTCAAAAATTTCGAACCATTCAATTATTCGAACTCTCGATAATTCGAAAGATTTTAAGAGTCCCTCCAATTTCGAATTATCGAGAGTCGACTGTAAATGACACCAAATGACTCAAACAGAAAATGCTGTCTCATACAATATTTGAAAATTTTTGGAATTGGCAACACTGCTCTCAAAAGAGGAAATAGCAAGCCGAACAACGGGTCAAGAATTTAGTAAGGAACCTTAGCTAAAACACCCACATTGACCAGTAATTTTTTACGTCGTTTAATAAAGAAGTTTTGATTTACGTTGCCCATTCACGAGTTACTGCATAGTCTTTTAATAGTTGCTCCACAAAATCATGGAGTCATTGAAAAGGCCACCGAAAAATTTGGATTTGTTGAGAAAAGAATTTGCTACGCTTGCAGCGGAGCACCCCAGCGAGCAAGAATTGCGAGCGCTCGATCTTGCTTCGCATGATGCGCGTGTACATGAAGTGCAAGATGACGTGGACTTTGATAAGCCGGACATAAATTTTAATGAGGACAAAATTAGTTTAACAGAGAGTTTGCTCAATTGGTTTTTGTAAAACCGAGACGTTATTGCGCCATTGAACTAACAAAAAAATTACTGCGAGAAAATTTGGATGTGGGCGCTTTTTACAAGTCCTTCTGAAAACCGAAACCCAAAATATCCAACATTAAAGGTGGTTCATATTAAAATGTGGAGTTAAAAAACTCTTGCGCTGCTATCTAAAGTGACGATCAGGGAAAGGTGGTCACTAGGGAGGTCCCAATCATCTGAGATGGAAAGGAGCTGGTCAGGAATCCCTTGGTAGATGGCGAAGTCAATGCAAGAAGGAGTGCTTCTTGCTACATAAGGGTACCTTGTTGGTGATCCTGTAGCAAGGACCTTTGCTTGTAGACGAGACAGGCTCCCAGCAAGCTGAATGCCGCGTGCATTGCTGCTTCGTCCACCCCACAGCCAATGGTGAGCGTTCCAATCTCCACCCACCAAGTACTTGTTACCAGCCGAGTTAAAGATAGTATTAAAATCATTTATCAATATCCTGTCATTTGGCCTGCAATAGATAGCTCCAAAATCCAAATCTTCAGCATCTGTCGAGACTTTAGGACCCCTTTAACACGGTGAAACATTTCACCGAAACATTTTTTCATTCTGTTTTAAAGTTTCTTCACAAATCTGGTCGCATTTACACGGTGAAATTGTTTCATGAAACATTTCACTGAAACTTTTGTCGATGGTCGATAAACATACATCGTTGCCATCGACTGTTTTATTTGTTAAAATCTAATTGATTTGATAGAAGTAACAAGTAAATAATTTAATTTAATTTAATAATTTATAAGCCACAACAATGTATTTACTATTTGCGCTAATATTTGTTTGTGCGATATTTTGTATCGATAACTTTATGATTCACATCAAACACTGTGCAACTCTGTGTTTACATGCAATCGGAATAAGGCAAAGCAAAATGAGAAAATGTTTCGCTGTTTCACTAAACGTGAAACTTTGCCAGAAACATTTACCCCTCTACACCCTTTGCCTACAAACGAATGTTTCAGTGAAATGTTTCACCGTGTAAAAGGGGTCTAACAGTTGATTACTGGTAAGCCCGATTAAATAGTCAACTGAGGAAAATGTATTAAATTTCTCCGGACGAGGACAGCGCAGCCTCCAGCATCTATACGATTATAAACAAAGTGTACTGAGTACGCCTCGAAGCCAAAAACTCTTTGAAATGTTAGGCCATTCGTCCTAGTTTCAGACAGGAGGATGACCTTGATATCATGTTTTTGTACCAGAGCTTCCAGCTCTAATATCTTACCTGAAATGCCGTTGGCATTCCAGATAAGAAACTTTAGTGGTGAATTTATTTAGACAGCAACGCGGTCATAAGCGTGAGGATTTGCTGTTGCATCCCCAGAACTTGCAGTTGCATATCTGCCATCCTTTCAATAGCTTGACTCATATCCTTAATGACAGAAGAGATATCATCTCCGTTGCCTGGCATCTGTTGATTCAGTTGTTGTCGGGATTGGTTCTGTTCTTGCTGCAGCCTTAGTAAATATATCTAATTTATTAATTTAAATTAAATCAATATGTTTAAAAATATAAAATGTAAATAAAATGTTTAAAATTATGGAAATGTAAATAAAAAGTAATCCTTGAAAATATTTGGAGGAGATTTACATTTTGTTTCTCCTTTTGATTTTTATTTTAAATCTGCACGTTTAGGCAATAAATAAATTTTATAATTAAAACTTGGCAGAAGTAGATTTGGATGTCATAAGGTTCATTCAAGAGCTAGTGTGGGGGGAGGATCATTCGGCTTCCAGATGAGGAAGGTCAAGCGGGTGGGTCCTCTGGAGTCTTCTTGTTGTTAGACTGTTGTCCAGAAGGGATAAGGCAAGATTGCTGGGGTTATTAAACAATCTGGCAGTATAGCTGGCACTCATCTTCCTAATTACCTCCTTGAGTGTTGGCATGTGCAGTTGGCTATGCATGGTGGCATTATCGTGGTACACGTGAGCACCAGATATGACTCGGAGTACTTTGTTCTGGAATCTTTGAATCAAAATCAGGTTGCTTTTTCTTGCTGTAGCCCACAACTGGATACCATACGACCAGATGGACCTGAGAATGGCCTTATATACTAGCAGTTTGACACTTAGTTTCATTTTTGATTTTCTGCCAATTATAGTAATACTTTCGCAGCCTCATATCAGCCTGTTTCCGTTTTCGGGCGAGGTGCGTACGCCATGTTAACCTCCTGTCCAGTGTGATACTGAGGTATTTAGTAATTGCTTCTTCAGGGATCACTGTTCCGTCTAAATAGACGGGCGGACAGTTACCAGGGCGCAGGCAAAAGTGGTTTGTGTCAATTTGTCCTGGTTGACAGTAATGTTCCACATTTTTAGCCAGTCATCGAGCAGCTTTACAGGAGGAATGGTGGAGTAGGGTACCAATGGAAGAAAAAAAAAATATATAAAAAATAGAAAATTAAGGATCTATCAGGACTGAACTACGTCAGTACAATTGAGTATGAGCAAGAAAAGAGTATGAATATTGGTGGAACCCTTTATATGTGATGGTGGTGAAAATTTAAATGTCGTAATAAGTACCTGCAGATCGTACTCCGCACCTCATAACAAATGAGGTAGCTGCTGTATTAGTTGTCGAGCAAGACGAACACCGCCACATAACAATAGAAAGTCGCAATAAAAAATGAAAAAAAAAAAATACATGAAGTGCAAAGGGTTATGATGCTTTACAATATCCACTTCTTTTTTGTCGTGGGGAGGATGGGTACTCCATGGATATTTCACTTCATGATCCTGTAACAAAACATCCTCTTAAGAAGACGGTATCCGCATTGAATTTTTATACTCGATACCGAAGGTAAAGAGTATATTGGGTTTGTGCAATGTCCGTCATGGTGTCTGTCCGTCTGTCCGTCTGTATGAACGCAACTTTTTTCCACACCCTTCAAGCTAGAGACTTGAAAGTTTGCAAATGTCTTTATCTATGGCCGGGACAGATAAAGTGTCAAGATTGGGGTTATACGATAACTGGGAGGCTGGCAAATCGATAAATTCGATAACTCAAAATCGATAAATCCACCGTTTCCGCACACCCTTACAGTTAGAGCTACCAAATTTGGTAGGAAGATAGATACTGGCATCCCCGAAAAAATTGCATCAAAAATTTTGGGGCCACGCCCACCCATTCCGCCCCCAGCCCCCCCGCAGTTTGAAATCAAAAACGCCTATATCTACCTCAGTTTTTGAGCTACAGCCACCAAATTTTACGCCAAGATCGGTGATGACGATCCCCAAAAAACTGCATCAAAACTTTGGATGCCACGCCCAGCCATACCGCCCTTGCCAACCCCAGCCGCCCCAACTTTTCGTTTAAAACGGGAATGCGTGTATCTTTCATGGTGTTTGAGCTACAGTCTCCAAAATCGGTAGGAAAATAACTGGTCACGATCCCCAAAGATCTGCATTATTTTGGGGCCACGCCCACCCTTTCCCCCCCCCAGCCCCCCGCAGTTTGAAATCAGAAACGCCTATATCTACTTCAGTTTTTGAGCTATAGCCACCAAATTTTACGCCAAGATAGGTGATGACGATCCTCAAAAAACTGCTTACAAATTTTGGATGCCGCACCCACCCATACCGCCCTTGCCCACCTCAGCCGCCCCAACTTTTCGTTAAAAGCGGGAATGCGTGTATCTTTCAAAGTGTTTGAGCTAGAGTCTCCAAAAGATAGTAAGTATCGTAACCAGCTAACGATCTCCAAAAATCAGCATGATCTGTTTCCCCCTTACTGCTCACAGGCTAGCTAGTACCAACTTTTTTATAAATTTGAGCTAGAGTCACCAAATTTGGTAGGCAGATACCAATTGACATCAAACTAATATCTGCGTACTTTGGCTGCCAGGCCCACCCATAACTCCCTTGACCACCCCAGCCGCCCCAACTTCTCGTTAAAAACGGGAATGCGTGTATCTTTCATAGTGTTTGAGCTAGAGTCTCTAAATATGGTAGGAAGATAACTGGTAGCGACCTCCAAAGATATTTTGGGGCCACGCCCACCCATACAGCCCCAGCCCCCCTTCCCGAACCTTTTACAAACTTTGAGCTAGAGTCACCAAATTTGGAAGGAAGATAGCTGGTGGCATGCCCATCTGTATCAGAATTTTTTAGGCAGCTTTCACCCCTGCCGCATCCGTGCCCCTTTGCAATCATTTTTTTTATGACTTTGCTTGTGCAACGCGAAGGCGGCACTGCGCATTTGTTTTGTTTTTGTATTCTCGCTCGCGATCAAACCCTCAGCTTGTGCGACAATCAGGCGGCAGTAGTGGAATGGGTAATGTGTTTTGTGTTTGGAATGGGTCAAAGTGCTCCAAAATGTATGGGAGGTACTCACTTACTGCCTGCATGGAATATTGTGTGAAAATTTCAGCCTTCTAGCTCATTTCGTTTAGGCTGTGGCTCTTCAATTCAGGAATAATTTGAATGCCATACCCACCCATAACGCGCCCAGCCCCCCTTTCCACACCTTTAACAAACTTTGAGCTAGTGTCACCAAATTTGGAAGGAAGATAGCTGAAACTGTTGCTGCTGTGGCTGCAGCGGCTGCATATAAAACTGTGGCAGGGCCACAGCAGACAAAGCACCACAAAAACCTTTGGCATTCACAGTTATATTTATACCCTGAAATGTGTAAAAAAGGGTATAATTGTATATATAGTATATATATTCTTGATCAGCATCAACAGCCATATGCAATATGAAAATCATACCCAACCGGTCACATGTGAAGTCACGCAAAACAGCTCATCGGTATTTTTTGTATCATGATTTCGGCTCACTCTCTTATGCATGCGCGCGCTCTGCAAGTCAAACAAAGAGCGTAGTAGCTGCCTTCTTTGCACGCACTGAATCAAAGCAAAACAAATGTATCTAAGAGGCTGCAGTTAAGTGAATTGCATAGCCTAAACTCACACGTACTTTAGCCTTTAGCTTTGACTTAGTTTGTGCGGAGGAGGTAGGGTTATTGAACTTTATGATTGACATGCAAAGCGCGCACATTAAATAGAGAGTGAACAAAGGAGCATGATCGGAGCGAGATATCAAATTATCTAATTATCATAAGAGTGACGCGCGCGCTCTGTTTAGTTTTAAACGGCTCTTTGAGTTCGGGACGAAGAGCGTGGCTCACACGTACAACGCAGGCATGCATAGATTTGTATACAAACTTATGTGAACGGCCATTGCTTGTTCGAAATTGTATATTATTAATGTAAGTGTTTAGTCTAAGTTATACATATTAGCAGCAAGTAGGCAAATCCACCCTCACAACATACATATGTATTTTGGTGTGCAAAATTTTTCTAGACGCACCAATTTTTTTTTTGTGGTTGTTGTTTTTTTTAAATCAATGACACCAAAAAAAGTAGCAGTGCGGGCCCAACAACAACACTTACAACAACAACAAACGCTACTTGGGTCGTAAATCAATTGTCAAACGCACACAAATTTGAAAAAATAAAACAATGTGCACTGTGCGAAAAGATACATGTGCATAAAATATTGAAAATTATTTTCAAGCGCATTTTTTACTTAATTGTGTGCACTTATTCATTAAGAAGCGAAAATCCGTTTCTTTTTTGCGAGTGTACGAACCTTTTTTTTATGACTTTGCTTGTGCGACGCGAAGGCGTCACTGCGCATTTGTTTTGTTTTTGTATTCTCGCTCGCGATCAAACTCTCAGCTTGTGCGACAAACAGGCGGCAGTAGTGGAATGGGTAATGTGTTTTGTTTTTGGAATGGGTAAAAGTGCTCCAAAATGTATGGGAGGTACTCGAAGGAGTGGTCCAAAATAAAATTCCTTTCTTAGGACAAACGGACTACCTGCATAAAAAATTGTGTGAAAATTTCAGCCTTCTAGCTCTTTTCTTTTAGGCTGTGGCTGAGCCATTCTTAACAGGATAGGATATATAGAGATGATTTTATATGCGGACAGCAGTTCTGTCAACTGCGAAATTAAAGGATGAAACCAGCCATTCCGCAGAAAACATTGCAAGTTCTTTGCGCGGCGTATTTGATGAATGGGGACTAACCCAGAAAATTACAGCCATCGTTACGAACAACGCATCCAACATAAAGAGCGCTTGCCAACTGATATTAAAAAGGAATGTTCCATGCGTTGCGCATACAATTAATTTGGTTGTTCGGAACTGTCTGGCAAACGACAGCTTAAAGACTATAATGGGAAAGTGTAAAAAAAATTGTGAGTTTTTTTAAGAGTAGTACCATTATTATTGTTGTTTATTATTTATTCATGTACGATTCTTAGTGCTACAGTATCGCTACTATAAATTAATGCACTAATCACTATATGTCAACATTCTTGAAATCAAACTTAGGCTATACATTTTATTCTTAAGGTATAATTTTAACCAGAGCTGCAAACCGGTCCGGAACCGAACCCTGTGGAACCGCCGGGTCCTTGCTAGAACCAAACCTGAACCGAACCAAGCAATGTATTGAACGTGACCGAACCGGTTCCATTGGTTACCGGTTCCATGCGAGACCAAATACAAAGTATATACATACATACAAATACATGCATTTTGATACAGGCTGTGCGCGGCTGATCGAAGTTCGGCCACAATTTCGTGAAAAAGGTTATGTATGAATTTACATATTTAAAATGTATTTTTGCATAAAAATTACAGAACTGAGTAGGTACACTTATGCTACTTTATTTATACTTATATTTTTGTGTGCTTACCAAACTAATAAGACACCAACTAATACAATACAAATTTTATTTGTTTTTGATGAACCCCACTTACTTTTTTTTGGTAATGTATTATTTTTTCTATTAGGTAATTTGTATAAAACTCAGGCAACTAATTATAGCTAAATAATTAAAAATTTTTTTTTTTTTATCTTTGAACCTCTTTCACTGATTTATTTATTTTATTTCTATTAAATTAATTATACGATTATTACGTTATAAGTTTTTAATTACCAAAATGTGCTTTTAACTTATTATTAAATTGATGTGCGCTGGAGATGGATTTTAAATCTGACGGCAGGTTATTCCATAGCCGAACAGCGTAGATGTAAAATTGCCTATGGAGCATGCTAGCTTGGTTCTTATACAAGTAAGGTTAAGGACTCGGAGTGATGTGGCGAATTTTAGTTGATCAAACAAGTACTCAGGCTTTTCGTGTAAATTACTTTATGTAAGAAGAGGAGGACTCTGACATTTATTAAAGACCACAGGTCTAGTCCAAATAGTTGCTTAGCAAAGCTGGTTATATGGTCGCCCCTTTTCAGACCAAACACATATCGAGCTATACTATTAAATGCAACTTGGAGTTTGTTGTAGCTGCTTGCATCACACTTTGCAAAAATCTCTATTCCATAAAATAGTACTGGTATTGCTAGCGCCTTTGCTATCATCGACCTGATTTCTATAGTTAAAAATTGTTGGGTTAAATACAGTTGTCTAAGAACCAGAGCTGCAAACCGGTCCGGAACCGAACCCTGTGGAACCGGTTCTCTGCGGGTTCCTTGCTATGTGGAACCGAACCCTGAACCGAACCCAAGCAATGTATTGGAACCGTGAACCGAACCGGTTCCATTTTTGTCCACCGGTTCCATGCGAGCACGCAAATACAAAGTACATGCATTTCGCATACAGGCTGTACGCGCCCGGCATGAAGCCCGAAGCTCGGCCACAATTTCGTGGAAAAAGAAAAATATTTAACAAAATGTGCCGATCTTTTTCAGCTTGTGCGTCAGCCTGTCGCCACAAAAAATAAACCCGGCACGCTGTACAGAACTGAGTTAGCTATGAGTGCATACATAAAATGTATCACATTCATATGTACACTCCGATCTGGCTAATCAGACATTTGTTTTGCACAAGCTTGTCGGATTGACCAGTTTTCCGGATTATATTAGCGAAATGAATAGCCTCTACAGTCCGACAATTTGGAAAAAAAAAACATCTGTTTTCCGACAAAAATTAGAAGAAAAACAAACGTCAACACACATGTATGTGTTATTTTAACGACACATTGTTTATTGGCGACTACTGGGCGCGTAAAAGAGAACAGATATAGAATGAGAAAATGAATGAATAAAAAAGCGGTGAAAAATGTCGGACCATAGAGCGGTTGCCGGATCAGCCAGTTGCAGTCAATTATTCATTGGCGACTACTGTTCGCGTAAAAGAGAAAAAATAGCTTGTTCGAAAAATAAGAACAGACATAGAATGAGAAAATTAATGAATAAAAATGCGGTGAAAAATGTCGGACTGTAGAGCGGTTGCCGGATCAGCCAGTAGTCGGAAAAAATTGTCGGATTGTAGAGCGGTTGCCGGATCAGGCAAAATTGAAAAAAGTGTCGGACTGTAGAGGTGCCGGATAAAAGGGTAGCCGGATTAGCCAGATCGGAGTGTACATATATTTATGCACACTTTTCCAATGCGTTTTGATCTTATACTTCTATGTTGTTGTGGTTTGCTCGCAGTCGGTGCACAAGTCGGTATTAAGGCGCCACAAAATTGGTCATCTACTGCGGCGGCACCAGCGACGACACCACGGTGTCACCGTTCGCGATGTTCTATTGGTTGAAAATTAAAAAGCAACGGCATTTAAAAAATGTGCAAAGCGTGTGATAGTGGCATAGTTTATAATATAATATAATTTTTTAATAATAATTAGTTCATAGCCATTTTTATTTATTTCCACTATAGCAACCAATAACTAAATAAAACATTCAAAATCCTGATTCAATTACAAATTACTAAAAATTTAATATGTGTTTTTGGATGCAACCGCCCACTGTGCACTTCATTGTGTGTTCTTTTTATGGTTGCCAAAAATCGTAAAATTAACTTGTTTTGTGTATAATTTGTATGGCTCAAATTTATATAAAAAACGTTCTACGGTGGCAACTCTTCGAATGACCCCAGTGACATTGTAAGGGGACATCATGCGCAAGTCATTTTTTCATTTTAATTTTTTTTACTCGACGAACCCGGGTTTGGGACCGAACCCAAGGTTTCAAAATATTCAGAACACAGCTTTGGAACCTCTGCGAATTTTCAACCTACGGTTCGGAACCCGAACCGAACCCTTGCCGTTTTTTCAGGGGTTTGCAGCTCTGCTAAGAACACCGTAGCATTTACCCACAACTTTATTTATATGGTCACTCCATGATAGTGTCCTGTTAAATGTTATTCCTAGGTTTTCGGCTTTATCTACATAACTTATTTCTACGTTGTCAATACTGAGCTTAATAAAACTGTCAATGTTCAGGTACTTTTTGTAAATCACTATACACTTAGACTTTGACGGGTTGATACACAGACCATTACGAGACGCCCATTTACTGACACATAACAAATCATCGTTACAGATACGGATACATTCATTGATTAGATTTACAGGACGACTGACATACATTTGGACATCATCAGCATATAAGTGAACATTACAGTTTGACAATACACTAGGCAGGTCATTTATATATATCGTGAAGAGGAGAGGTCCCAAAATAGATCCTTGTGGGACACCACGAGAGACGGACAAAAGATCAGAGATTTTGTTATGGGCAACAACGGCTTGTCTGCGATTACATAAATATGTGGACAATAATTTGGTTGCGGTTTGACTAAAATTATACATCCTTCTTAGCTTCGTCAGTAATATATCGTGGTTAACCGTGTCAAATGCTTTACTAAAGTCAAGGAGTGTCAGAAAAATGTAACTTCACTATTGTCCATGTGGTGTCGAATGTCTTCGATAACTTTTACTAGCGCCGTTGTACAGCTTTTACCCATTCGATTAAGAAGTCTATTTGCATTTAGGAAGAAATTTATTTGCAAAGCCAGTATGTGTTCGAAAATTTTTGAAATGTAAGGCAGAATTGATATGGGCCTAAAATCTTGATTTGCCTTCGGGATAGGCAATACTTTGGCAACTTTCCATTGGTCAGGAAAATGGGATGTAGTGATTGCTGTGTTAAAAATATGGGTAATGTGACCAATTATAAGCGGTAGAATTATTTTTATAAATTTCGGATCTATGTGATCCAAGCCGGTGGCATTGGATTTTATTTTTCCAATAGACTGCAAAACATCACATTGGTTGACAATACTAAAATCAAAACTATTACTACAGTTACTAAAAGACTGGGAACACACATACGGATTACATACTGTTACCGGGACATTAAGGTTTACAAATTTGTTGTTGAGAGCATTAACATCTACATTACTTGCCCTGTAGCCAATCCTTTTCAAAACGGCATCCAGAGTTTGATTCCAGACACGGCCTGCTTGTTTTAAGCCGTACAGCGATTTCTTCAACTTCAGCACTTCTCCTGACTTCTTAGCATAGTGCTCCGGTTGAGTCATGTAGATCTCCTCTTCTAGATCGCCATATAGGTATGCGGTAGGCACATCCAGTTGATGAACGAACAATTCATATTCGGCTGCCATAGCCAAAACCATACGTATAGTAGCGTAGCGAACCACTGGTGAGTATGTCTCTTCGTAGTCAATACCATATTTTTGACTGCACCCTTTCGCCACCAAGCGCGCCTTGGAGCTCTCGATTTCTCCTGCTAAATTCCGTTTTAGCGTAAACACCCATTTGCATCCAATAGGCCTTTGACCTGCTGGTAGTTTCACCAGCTCCCACGTGTTGTTACGTATCAAAGCGTCATATTCACTTTGCATCGCCGATTCCCAGCCTGAGGACTCGCTAGTGCTTGTTGCACCGTTACAGGCATCTCGATGTCACTGTTAAACATCATATTTACCATATTATATTGTTTACTTGGCCGTCCACGTAATCCAGTCCTGATTATTTTTGGTCTGCCTGGTCCTCTCTTAGCCGCTTTATTCTCCTCCTGCTCGCTTTCAACCCCTCCAGCATTACTATCTAGATCGTTTTGATCTGTGGCATTCTCGTTTGCATCCAGCTCACTTTCCAACTCTTCAGCATTACTATCTAGATCGTTTTGATCAGTGGCATTCTCGTTTGCATCCAGCTCACTTTCCACCTCTTCGAGCAGCGTCGTGATGTCAGTTATTTCTTTTGGCTCACTCTCTATGAAATAAACATCTCTACTGATCTTTACATCACCTGTGATTTTATCATACAAACGATACGCCTTTGAGGTATCCGAGTAACCGACCATTACATACTCTTTGCCCTTCTCTTGGAATTTTTTCTTTGGGCCTTTATCTAGTGCAACTGCAATGCACCCAAACACTCTCAAGTGTTTTACTACTGGCTTGTGTTCAGTAAACAGCTCGAATGGCGTTTTGCCATCAATAGCTTTTGTGGGCGATCGGTTTCTTAAATACGCTGCACATGCTACAGCCTCCGCCCAGAAACTTTCATTTAATCCTGCTGCGTTTATCATTGTTCTTGCCATTTCTACTAGGGTTCTATTAAAGCGTTCTGCTACCCCGTTTTGTTGTGGAGTGTATGGAACCGATAGCTGCCTCCTTATGCCTGCAGACCTAAGATACTCATCAAAATCTTTATTGATGTATTCAGTACCGTAATCGCTCCTGAAGCACTTCACACTCAAGCCTGTCTGACGCTCTAGCATTGCAATGTGGTCTTTTAACAATTTGCTCACCTCTGATTTGTGCTTTATAAAATACACATGTACAAACCGACTCTTGTCATCTATTATAGTGAGAAAATATCTATACCCGCCATTTGATGCTTTGCTTATAGGCCCACACACATCGCTATGCAACAACTCCAATAACTCAGTTGCCCTTGTGTGCGACTTTTCGAATGGCTTCACATGACACTTATTCTTTATGCAGTTTATGCAATCCACAAGTCCATCTATGGAATCAAATGTCAATCCTCGAACCATATCCTTACTCTTTAGTTCACGCAGACTTTGCAATTTTAAATGACCATAGCGCTCATGCCATTTAAACAACTCATTCTTAGCTTGTGACATACACAACTTTTCGTTACTCTTTGTTTCACACAGAAACAATCCACTGACCTTTTTGGCTGATAATATTAGTAAGCCTTTATTATCAAATATTTTTGCAACATCAGGGTAAAAATTTACTGAGAAACCATTTGCTACTGCTTTCCCAACCGATACAAAATTGCATTGCAATCCTGGCACATATAAAACCTCTCGCAGTGTAATTGTGTAGCCACACAGGCTGCGCACAACCACTGTACCACGGCCGCTCGTGTGATGTTGCGCCGCTGTCGATGCACCAAACATCGCCGTTCAGACTTCTGTTCGTAGCAACACCAGCAAACGAACGCTGTTTTTCGCCGTCGTTGCCATTTTTATCATAACTCTGTTTATTTCTTCCCTTGCAGTCTCTCTCGTTGTCGCCTTCCTTCTTTGTGCAATGTTTCGCTTTTTGGCCGCACTTGAAACATTTTAGATCACGGCGTCTGTCTGTCGTTGCTCCGTTATTCTCTTTACCCTTCTGTCCTACCGAGCGCGCCGAAAATGCCTGTACGCTATCGTTTTGATTGCCGCTTTTGCGCCGCTCGTTCTCCTCTGCCAGCTTGCATTTTACTACATGTAATTTTGGTAAATCATCACGCGCTTCCAATGCAACCACAAAATTCTCATAGGATGAAGGTAGACTTGCCAATAAAATAATGACAACAAATTCCTCTGGCAATATAATACCTATTTGCGATAGCTTGTCGACTATATCCAAAAACTCATTAACATGCCTTTGAACTGAATTGCCTTCCGCCATGCGTTTATTTATCAATTGCTTGAACAATGTTACCTTGCGCACAGGTCCCGATGGTCTGTGTAGCTTTTCCAGCTCGCTCCATATTCCATGTGCCGTGACGCACTGTTTGATTGAGCTAAGCTGCGACGCACTTATTGATAAAAACGTACAGCCATAGCTTTGTCGTTGTGACTCTTCCATGTCTTATACGCTGCGCTAGTCTGATCTTCTGGTACAGCTACCGTATTGGACACGACTGACCACAAATCCTGATGAACCAACACACTGCGTACCAGCAAGCACCAGGTGTCGTAGTTGCTTTCATCCAATTTCTCAATGTTGTATAGCGAACTCATTGTCACTTTTCTTTATTTTTTAGTCTTTAAGTTCGGTACACTTATACAGTAACTTTTTTACAGTTATCTTTTGCTCTTATGCTTTTTGCATGTTATTCGCACGCCTGGGCCCATAACCTGTTGGCAGTGCGCTCGAGAACAAAAGACATCTACAACGTTTGGTTTTTCGTGAAAGACTGATTTATTTTCATGTAGTAAACGATACAACTTATCGAGTACATCGATATACATTATACATTATAGGATTGCCAACTCAACATACATACATATGTATGTCGTTTCAAAACGTCATATCTCCCGCGCACTTATTAACAGCAGAGCTGCGTGGCTCGACCGTCACAGTCGGCTAGTGATGTAAAAAAACATCGATGCATCGATGATTTTTGGGCGATGTTTTCTGATGTTTTCATTGATATCGATGTAATACGATGCATCGATGATTCTGCACAACATCGTCTATTTAAATTTACAGTAATTTGAGCAAGGTTGCTCTCCAATTTTGGCCGGTTGTTGGATCATCTGTTCCTTCTGAACGGGTTTTTTCAGCGGCTGCCAATATATTAAGTAAAAAAAAAAAAAAAAAAAAAAAAAAAAAAAATACAGAAAAATATATAAAAAAAAAAATAAAAAAAAAAAGTTTTTCTTTAATTAAATATTAAAAAAAAATTTAAATTAAAAAAAAAAAAAAAAAAAAAAAAAAAAAAAAAAAAAAAAAAAAAAAAAAAAAAAAAAAAAAAAAAAAAAAAAAAAAAAAAAAAAAGGCTCAATATATTAAGTAAAAAAAAAAAAAAAAAAAAAAAAAAAATAATAGCCTATTTCCATTGCTCAGTTACTGTTAACTTAACAGTCAGTTACGAAAGTTGTTTCCATTGCACTGTAAATGAACCTCAGTTAATGAATCAGCTGTTCGGTTTGTTTTGTTTTGGTTTGTAATAGCTAAAATTACGAATTAATCATGGAGCGAAATTCATTATTTTTTTTTTTTTTTTTTTTTTTTCAAATTTATTTTTATTAAGGCATACGGGGTAACGAAGAACCCCTTTGTGACCTTCGTTTCTAGTTTCTGCCCGATTGGGCGCGCCGGCTAACTATAGTTAGCGTTCATAACAATAATAACAATAACAATAATAACAACAATAACAATAACAAAAATAACAACAATAACAATAACAACAATAATAATAACAAATACTGCAACGCTTAGCATCAGTGTGTCAGCTTCTGCTGACCCTCGTCAACGGAGGCCGAAGAATAAGATCCTTCGGTGTTCTCCTGTTGAGTCTTCTTAGTGGACGCGCTCTGGTTAAACAATTTGCCAGCCGGTTTTTGTGTCGCTCTAGCCTGTCATGATAGCGACTCGAGTGCTGGTTGATCTCGTCGAATACAGTGGACAGTTTCAGGTCTCTGTGTAGTGTGGTGTTCCGAACAAACCACTCGCAACCGGTGATTATCCTCGCAATCCTATTTTGGTCGACCTGAATTCTGCGAATTTGGCTATCGCAGGCCAGGCCCCAGATTTGGCACCCGTACCTCCAGATTGGTGCTATTATACGCTTGTAAATTGTCACCTTGTTGCAGAGTGACAATTTACTCCGTGAGCAGATAAGCCAATAATGCTTCCTCACCGAAGCACGTATGCGCGTTCTAGTAGCAGTCACATGCTTAGAGAACGTGAGCCTGCGATCCAGGGTCACTCCAAGGTATTTAGCTGCATTCACCTGAGGTACAGGGACCCCCTCAACAGATACGGTCGGTGGCGTTCTCCGCTTGAGAGTGTAGCAAACGTTGGACGATTTGTCACTGTTGATGCCGATATTCCATCGCCTTGCCCATTCCGCAAACTTAGTGGCATAATCCTGGATGCCGTCAGCTGCATCGTATTCGCATCGGGACCTGTAGGTGACGCACACGTCATCGGCAAAAGTGGCAAGCATTGATGTCCCGTACAGGCTTTCATCTGGCTGCGGCATGTCGTGGCTAAACAGGCAGTAAAGCAGGGGGCCGAGGACACTACCCTGTGGTACTCCAGCTGCCACATCGTGCTCGGTAGAGAGTGCCGAGTGAAATCGGACCGCGAATTGTCTTCCCTCAAGATATGACCTTAGTAGGCCAAAATATGGCGCAGGCAGCGTATGCTTAATTTTTAATAAAATTCCGGTGTGCCACACCCGATCAAACGCTTCCCGAACGTCCAGAAAAAGGGCATTGCAATACTCCTTATTGTCGAAGGCAGTCAGTATTTGCTCGACAACCCGATGTAGCTGCTCGACAGTGCAGTGGCCGGCGCGGAATCCAAACTGGTGCTCAGGAATAATTCCCCGAGTTTCCATTAGCTTGACCATCCGGGCGGCGATCAGTCTCTCAAACACCTTGGAAATCGAAGGGAGGAGGCTAATTGGTCGATAGGAAGCGGGTTCCCTCTCCGGCTTGCCAGGTTTGTGGATCATTGAGATAATCCCGAGCTTCCACTGCGGAGGGAAGTATTGCAACCTCACAATAGCGTTGAACACCAAAGCTATGAAGTGGATAGCACGACTGGGCAGAGCCTTTAAAGTGGCATTGCAGATGGTGTCATGGCCTGGTGCCCTTTTGATGTTCTGACGTGTAATGACATCAGCTATCTCGCTGGGGTCAAATGGATCGATAGGCAGGTCCATTTGAAGAGCTTGAGTCAACTGGTCATGTGTCTCTTCTAGCTGCTGCAGGCTGGCAAGATTGAAGGGCTGAAAGCGCTCGGCGAGGTGCGCAGCAAACACCTCCGCTTGCTCCAAGTCCGTCCGACACCAAGTCCCGTTATTGTCAACCAGTGGCGCTTTCTTTGCGCATCGCCTTTTAATGGCGCGTGTGGCCTTCCAGAGCGAGTGCATCGCATCGCTTTCAACCCCAGTATTGGCTAGCCTGTCATCAAACCATGCAGATTTATGTTCCACCAATGCGCGACGGAGCCTACTCTGCGCTCTATTCCAGTCTGCTTTGTCCATTGGGTGGCGAGACCGCATCCACCTAGCGCGTAAGCGCCTCTTCTCCGCGATGAGCAGCAGAATCTCACGGGTAATCGGGATTCTGTCTGCTGCGGGCCTCCGAGATGGAGTGCGAGTAGCCAGGGTAGCTGCTGCCTTGATATTGTGTGTTAACATGTCTATAGCATCATCTATGTCCTTTCCTGTGTTTATAGCCGTGTTGAGGTTTAATGAAGACTCAAGGTGCTCTTGAAAGCATTCCAGGTTAGTGCGCCTGGTTATTAGCCGCTCCGTCCGAGGGTATGCTATTGCTGCCGCATCCAGCGTTATAAGAAGAGGCAGGTGGTCTGAGCTGAGCTCAACAACCGACCGTATGTCAGCATGAATGCCCAGGACACCCCTTGTCAGCGCAAAATCAATATAGCCTGGTGAGCCTCTATTGCCATACGGATACCTCGTTGGGCCTCCAGTTGCTAGCGAGTTCACCTCTGAGTTCAGGACGAGATTTGCCAACGCATGTCCTCTTTGGTTGCACCTTCCTGCTCCCCAGAGCCAGTGAGACGCATTCCAGTCGCCAGCAACGATGAACTTGGAATGATGCTGTTCCAAAATAGTCTCGAATTCATCCGTAGTCCATATAAACCTCGGGGGACAATAAACTGCTCCAAAGTTGATAGTGCCAAGCGCTGTTTCGATGGCTGCTGATGCAAGTTGCACCTTGTCCGTGGCTATTGGTATTAGCGGGAAGTGTACCAGACGAGACCTGATCAGGATCGCTGCACCGCCTTTGGCATTGCCAGCGCTCGGATCGTTAGCAGGATAGGCCTCATACCCGAATAATTTGGGTGCCTCTGTCCCCTTACAGTGTGTCTCGCTAAGCAGCAAGACATCAATCTCATGTCGCTGCACGAAGCACTCTACTTCGGGCAGCTTCGTAGATACGCCATCGGCGTTCCACACTAAGATGCGCAGTGGCATCATTATGGGGCCTGCTGCGCTTGAAGCGCGGTGAGCAGATTAAGGATCTGCCCCTGCTGCTGTGTCTGCTGTTGGTGCTGCTTTAGCATCATCATCATTAGTTCCATCTGTTTCTCTTGGTGCGAGCGTAGAGAGTTGATGCTTTCGTTTAGTGACTGCAGAATGGCTTCAATGTTGTTGTTGACGTGCTGAGGTGCATCCCATGTCGTCCGTTGACGGCTGCGGCTCCTGTCGATGAACTGCTGCTGTTGTTGATTGAGTTGTGGCTGCTGCTGTTGCTGCTTAGCTACGTCCGCATAGGTGACTCCGCTACGAGTTGAGACTGGCGGCCTACCTCCAATGTTAGCCCGTGGCATAGAACGCTCGTAGTCCTCACTCCTACCGCCCACTCCACTTCTGGGCCTGGAGCGTTGAATGAACGCCTGGTATTTCTGGCAACCCGAGTAGTTGGCAGGGTGCGGTTCACCACAGTTGACACATGTGCATAATTCGTTGCGTGGTCGAGTACAGTCCCTGGCAGGGTGTTCGCCAGCACATTTCACACACATGTGCGCCTTACGGCAATATTTAGCAGTGTGACCAAACTGCTGACATCGATGGCATTGCAAGATAGCAGTGCGCTTGTGGAGGGGTTCGACTACGACTCTCATATGGCATAGTGTCTTTACTGCCAGGATAGCCTTGTTATTAGCCGCAGCGGCAATATTCAGAAAGAACATATTTACTGGCTTGTCTTTGGGGGTACCTGGCTCGTTGCGCCTCAGAGGCGTATGGGCATCGAGCACCTTGTGGCCCATTTTTTCAAGTTCCTCCTTTATCTGACTTAGCAACGTGCTATGGTGCAAGCCTTTAACACAAACTCTGTATGGCCTGTCTTCTTTTAGCTGATAGCAGTGAAATTCGTACTTTTCTTTTTCAAGCCAGCTGACAATGCTGCGAAATGTGGTAGCATCGGCAGTGTATAATCTCATTACACCACCCAGAGAAGCTCTAGCTACGACCTTGCTCACATCCGTGACACTTTTGATGCTTTGCATTAACATATTGACGTCGTTTATTCCTTCCATTACAATTGGTGGTGGCTTAGGCTGCGCTTTGTCGGGAATGTTAATGCTGCCAGCTAAGGCAGCAGCCCTTTTCGAAGCATCAATACCATCTCGTTGGCTGACGCTGGGCTGCTCACACAGCACTTCACAATCGTTTTCGGCTTCCATATCCGTTGTCGTTTGCGCAAGTAACCCAAAACGGTTTGAGCTACCGCTGTAGTTATCACCATTCTTGGCAAGGTTTGCCTTTTTAATCTCGTGATTTGGAGAAGCAATTCTTCTACGCTTGATTGTTTGAAAGCGCAGCGGAGCTACATCCTCTGATGCAGAGCTTTGATTGAGGGTGAGGGTTCCAGCTGAGGCAGCTGAGGCTCCAATGTCGCTTGAGAAAGCACCAGTTTCCAATGTCGCTGCAGTCACTGCAATTTCATCTGCTCCGTTCATCTCGATTTCTGAGGGTTGGTTGACGGCTTTGCTAAGTGCCGCGCCAAGAATCGCTTTATTTTTTGTCATGGCTGACAACTTAGTCGGCTGCTTTCCTATTTGCCCGGGTTTTAAATCACTCCTAAGAGTATGCATCGTATTTTGCAAGATCCTAGCCAAAACTAGAACCTTGAGAAAGTATATTAAAAGCTCAAAGCTTAGGACGGTGAGCTTTTAAGAAAAATGTTTTGTTTTGGGATGACGTGCCCGCTGCGCAGCGGCACCCCGTTTTGGGTAAATACACTTGTAATTAAATGAGGACAATACACATTCACTTGATCACTAATAGTGACTAGATGGTCACAATCACAATTTGTGCCACAATTGTGGGCTTGTCTTTAATTGTTAGCAACGAATATGAAATTTTCACTGCTTGCGTAGAAAAATGCGTGCTGCTCAGCACAGGGTTGCATTCCG
>JAEIFL010000012.1:0-52767 GCA_018901835.1 Scaptomyza graminum
AATTATTAGAAACCAAAAAAAAAATATCAAAATAATCATGAAAATTTGATATCAATCTAATTAAAATGTGCTACCGGTCATCGTTCAGAACAACTGAGCAACTGAATAAAATGACCCGTTCATATTCTATCGTTCATCGTTCAGAACAACTGAGCAACTGAACAAAATGACCTGTTCATATTCTATCGTTCATCGTTCAGAACAACTGAACAAAATGACCCGTTCATATTATATCGTTCATCGTTCAGAACAACTGAACAACTGAAAAATGAACGATTGAACTTATTCAGCAAATTGAACTAAAATTACCAACTCTACTTCCATGCTTCTACATCCCCACCTCCGGCACGGTGTGGTATATGCCGATACAAGTTTCCGTCTTCCTCTACGTAGTCCGGGTATTTCTCGGGTCTTGTCGCTATTTCCTTTTTCAACTTTTGAATCCATGTGCAGCTTGCGTTCTCTGATGCCATTCCTACTGTAGCAATCTTAGTAAGGCCGCATGTCTCCGGAAGCGGCTGTCTCGAAAGTGCATCAGCGACGACATTTAGGTTGCCCTTTCGGTATTTGACCTCAAAGTCGTATTGTTGCAGTTCAAGTGCCAGATGGACTTTCTATTGAGTTTAACCACTTCAGTGTCATGTGGTCTGTTATAACCACGAAATGGTAGCCCTCCAGGTATGGTCGTAGGTGTCTGATCCCCCAAACTATAGCTAGGCACTCCTTTTCGGTGGCCGAATAGTAACGTTCGGCTCCGTTTAGTGATCTACTGGCGTATGAAATTACCTTTTCACCCTGCTCCGAATGTTGGGTTAAAATCGCACCCAGGCCATAATTACTAGCATCCGTCTGCAAGCAAAATGTTTTGAAAAGTCGGGACATGCCAACACTGGGAACTGAGTCAGCTTCCCCTTGACTGTTTCAAAAGCCGCTTGCTGTTGCTCAGTCCAATCCCATTTTGCGCCTTTTTTTAACCGAGAGTTCAGAGCGTGCACCGTAGTTGCAAAATCTGGCACGAAGCGTCGGTACCAATTGGCCACGCCCAAGTATTGCCAAAACTCTTTTGGGTTGGCTGGGGTTTTCAATTCTGCAATTGCCGAAACCTTTCCCGGATCTGTGCAGATCCCTTCATCTGTAACTCTGTGGCCCAAATACTTCAACTCCTTTTTAAAAAAGTCGCATTTGTCCACGTTGATTCGCAGATTTGCTGCCCGCAACCGACGAAATACATCTTTTAGATTTGCCATGTGTTCCTCTAGCGTTTTTCCGATGACTATTATGTCATCTAAATATGCAAACGCGTGTGGCATCATTTCTGATCCAATGACACGATCCAAAGCAATCTGGAAAGTTGCTGGTGCAGAGTGTAACCCGAATGGCATTACTTTCCACTGGAACAATCCTTTGCATGGGACTGTAAACGCCGTCAGTGGTCTGCTTGATTCCTCCATGGCTATCTGCCAGTACCCATCTTTTAGATCCAAGCTGGTGATAAAATGTGCCTCACGTAGCTGATCTAAAATATGAGTCACCCGTGGCAGTGGGTACGCGTCTTTGACCGATCTGCTGTTAAGCTGTCGAAAATCTACGAACAGCCGCCATTTCCCAGTTTTCTTCTTCACCATCACTATTGGTGCGCTGTGTGGGCTGTTCGAAGGTTCTATGCAACCTTTTTCCAGAACATGAGACTGTCACGGGTTTTCAGCTGGGCTAAACTCTCGCAGTGCTGAGGGAACGTGCCAACAAATTTGTATTTGTGGCGGCTATGACAATAATAACACAATTGTTTTATAGTTTAACCCTTCGATACAGGAACATTTTTTTACCCTTCGATACAGGAACAGATCCCTGGGGACCTATTTTTATTTTTAAGTTATTTACTATAAAAAAATCGCAAAAAATTTTTTTTAAATTGTTTATTATTGTTTAAAGAAGAAAACTGTATATTTAGAATAAAATTTTTTTTTTTTAATTTTTTTTTTTTTACATTGGCCATATAAAAGTCAATAAAATCTATATATATAAAAGAGTTCGTCCGCGTTAAAATGGATAGCATATCGGCCTTAACGAAAAGAGCTAGAAGGCTGAAATTTTCACACAATTTTTTATGCAGGTGATGTGTTTGACGTAAGAAAGGAATTTTATTTTGGACAACTCCTTCGAGTACCTCCCATACATTTTGGAGCACTTTTACCCACTCCAAAAACAAAACAAATTACCCATTCCACTACTGCCGCCTGTTTGTCGCACAAGCTGAGAGTTTGATCGCGAGCGAGAATACAAAAACAAAACAAATGCGCAGTGACGCCTTCGCGTCGCACAAGCAAAGTCATAAAAAAAAAGGTTCATACACCTCGCAAAAAAGAAACGGATTTCCGCTTCTTAATGAATAAGTGCATTCACATATAAGTGAACAATGCGCTTGAAAATAATTTTCAATATTTTATGTACATGTATCTTTTCGCATAGTGCACATTGTTTTTTTTCTCAAATTTGTGTGCCTTTGACAATTGATTTACGACCCAAGTAGCGTTTGTTGTTGTTGTAAGTGTTGTTGTTGGGCCCGCACTGCTACTTTTGTTGGTGTCATTGATTAAAAAAAAAAACAACAACAACAAAACATAACTTGGTCCGTGTAGAAAAATTTTGCACACCAAAATACATAGTATGTTGTGGGGGTGGATTTGCCTACTTGCTGATAATATAACTTAGACAAAACGTAAAACTTACATTAATAATATACAATTTCGAACAAGCAAAGGCCGTTCACATTAGTTTTTACACAAATCTATGTACGTTGTTCGTCCCAAACTCAAAGAGCCGCTTAAAATTTAACAGAGTGCGCGCGTTGCTCTTATGATAATTAGATAATTTCAAATCTCGCTCCGATCATGCTCCTCTGTTGTTGCTCATTTACGTTCACTCTATATTTTATGTGCGCGCTTTGCATGTCAATCATAAAGTTCAATAACCCTCCTTCAAAATCCGCCGCACACACTAAGTCAAAGCTAAAGGCTAAAGTACGTGTGAGTTTAGGCTATGCAATTCACTTAACTGCAGCCTCTTAGATATGTTTTGCTTTGATTCAGTGCGTGCGAAGAAGGCAGCGATACTACGCTCTTTTTTTGACTTGCAGAGCGCGCGTATACATAAGAGAGTGATCCGAAACCATGATACAAAATACCGATAACGCATTGCGCATAAATAGCTGTTTTGCGTGACGTCACATGTGACAGGTTGGGTATGATTTTCATATTGCATATGGCTGTTGATGCTGATCAAGAATATATCTACCTTTTATGGGGTCGGAGATGCTTCTTTTTGCCTGTTACATACTTATGCACAAAACAATTATACTCTTTTTTACCCATTTCAGGGTATAAATATAACTGTGAATGCAAAAGATTTGTTGTTGCTGTTTTTGTCGATCGCTTCAGGCTTATTATAAGCCGTTGTATGCACACACGAATTTGAAACAACAAAGGAGGACTAAGAGGAATGCGATTGGCTTAAGAGCATGAAAATGTGATATTGTTCTGTAGATGAGATCAATTCACATAAATAACAGTAACTCTTTCACTCTAAGGGAATTTTACAATTTTTACTTTAGTGTGCCATTTGCGCATTGCTTCATTTTATTTCTAAAAGTGATACAAGAATGAACATACAAAATTATTGGGGTGCTTTGCCTGCTACAGTTTTATATGCTTTCCCTGCCACAGTTTTATATGCAGCCGCTGCAGCCACAGCAGCAACAGTTTCAGCTATCTTCCTTCCAAATTTGGTGACACTAGCTCAAAGTTTAGGTGGGGGAAGGGGGGCTGGGCGAGTTATGGGTGGGTATGGCATCCAAATTATTCCTGCAGATCTTCTTGGATGTCAATTGCTATCTTCCTACCAAATTTGGTGACTCTAGCTCAAAAATTGTAAAAGGTTGGGGAAGGGTGCTGTGGGCGTTATGGGTGGGCCTGGCTACAAAATATCTTTTGGCTGTCGCTACCAGTTATGGACGCGGCATCCAAAGTTTTGATGCAGTTTTTTGGGGATCGTCATCACCTATGTTGGCGCAAAATTTTGTGGCTGTAGCTCAAAAACTGAGGAAGATAAAGTCATTTCTGATTTGAAACTGCGGTAGGGCTGGGGGCGGAAAGGGTGGGCGTGACTCCAAAACTTTAATGCAGATCATTGGGGTTCATTACTAGCTATCTTTCTACCAAATTCAGAGACTCTAGCTCAACAACTCTGAAAGATACACGCATTCCCGTTTTTAACGAAAAGTTGGGGCGGCTGGGGTTAGCTTGGGCGGTATGGGTAGGCGTGGCATCGAAAGTTTTGATGCAGTTTTTTGGGGATCGTCATCACTTATCTTGGCGCAAAATTTGGTGGATCGAGCTTAAAAACTGAGGAAGTTATAGGCGTTTTTGATTTAAAACCGCGGGGGGCTGGGAGCGGAATGGGTGGGCGTGGCTCCACAATTTTTCGGGGATGCCAGTAGCTATCTTCCTACCAAATTTGGTAGCTCTAACTGTAAGGGTGTGCCGAATAGGTGGATTTTGAGTTATCTAATTTATCAATTTGCCAGCCCCCCAGTTTTTGTAAAGCCCCAATCTTGACACTTTAATTTACTATGCCATAGATAAAGAGAATTGAAGAGTTTCAAGCCTTTAGCTTGAATTAAGTGGAAAAACGTTGCGTTCATACAGACAGACGGACAGACAACATGACGGACATACTCCCAATATACTCTATACCTTCGATATCGAGTATAATGACGCGCCTGATTCTCTACCTCAATGGTGGCGTGGAAAAGAGAATGTTATTTACTTTGCTTTTTAATATTTTGTGAAATATTTTCTGATTTATTTATTTTATATCTTCTGTTGCTAAAATTTATATAAACTATCCGCGCAGCGAAGTAAGCGGGCCAGTCTAGTTTACATATAAAACACCTTATTTTCTATTGTTGTTGTTGCTGCTGTTGGTCCACCGAGGCCTGTTCGCAGGTATAACAGCGGTGGAGGACTTTAGAATGCTCTCCGCAAACAGCATTGTCGCAATTGAAGCAGTAGGCCCTTGTTTTGCGCTGACGTCCGTACTCAGAACGGCAAAGGCGGCATGACGGCCTGTTTTTCCTAGACGCAAATGCTGGTGAATTTATCTCTACCGGTCTTGCTATTATCTGAAAAGATGAAAAAAACAAAACAAATAATAATTAGTAGTCTGATAGTGAAATTGTAGCAGTTTTTTCTTACCTTGACATCAAATGTCTCCATCGCATTACGTATCCTTTGATGCTTCGTTATTTGGTTATTCAGCGCCCGATTTTCAATGTTTGGCATTGCCAACTGCCTGGTGAGGAGCTGAAGAAACGCCCGTCGTCGATCACTTCGTTGGGCAGGCTGCATTTCATTGTATATTGTGAATGCAGCAAGTGCAGCAACGTCTATCATGTTATAGAACATTGCCAATGGCCAGCGTTGTGTAGAGCGTTTGCAGGAGTAAGTGCCCAGCATTTGATCCATAACATCTACTCCAGATTTATTGGCATTGTAATCCAGAATGCTATAGGGTTTTCGCTTTGCACTGGCCTCGTCGACAGCGCAAGTAAAGTGTTCAGTAGACATAAGAAGAACAGCTTTATTTCGTTTTGGCACATATGAAGATAGTGCTATATCGCCATCGTTGAAGCCGAACAATGTGGTGAGGACAGGACGCTGGCGATTTTTCTGGAACTCCTGCGGTACGAACCTCTTATTTTCGCGAACTGTTCCAACGTAGCTCGTTTTCCTCCTCATCAAAATACGTGCCAAATCCAACGTTGTGAAGAAGTTGTCTGCATAAACTGTGCGGCCAGTATCCATATATCTCGCCATAAGCGTCAGTACAACATTTTGGCCCTGATTTACTTCACGATCCTGGTTTGGCAATTTACCAGAATAAATCATACCTTTGACGGGATAGTACGATTTGGAGTCACACAACCACCATACCTTTATACCATACTTAGCAGGCTTAGACGGAATGTATTGTGTGAAGCGGGTACGGCCTCTGTAGGGGAATAACTGCTCATCAACTGTCACTGACTCATGCGGAGTGTAAGCTGCTGCTAGGTTTGACTGCAACATTTCCCAAATGTCGTCAATTGCCGCTGTTTTGCTGGTGATTAGTCGCTGCTGTCGTGTATTTGCATTGTCGAATCTAATGAACTTCTTGATGCACATAAAACGATTGTATGACAAAGCAGCTTTGTATATTGGGTTACGTGTTGGGCCCCATAACTCTCTAGCAGGTTCGGTATTCGACTTGTTGAGTCCAGCATGTAGAATAATTGCTAAAAATGCATCAAACTCTCTCAGTGTAATGGTATTCCACTCCTTGATCTTCGTTGGATTTGCCAAATTCCATGCAGCTATGACTTCCCTGGCTTTCCTATTCGTTTCGCGTATTATTATGTACGCTATGTCTTCAGTGATGATGGAGCGGAATATAGTGAAGGGATCATGTACCGCCCCGTTTGGCCCTGGTCTCCTTCTTGTGAAGTCAACCACATTATGAGCACGAATGCGAGAAGAAGGGGGTGCTGTTTTACACCATTGTGTGCCATCTTTTCCATAATAGAAATTGTCATTGGCTTGCTGTGCATTATTCTCTTCGTCGTCAACATCGCTGTCATCGCTTTCTTCGTTTACTTCCACATATGGTTCAGTTTCTGCGTCTGAATCATTACCATGAAAACCTGGTTCATACATGTCGTCGTCATCATTTTCAGCTGTATCGCCAAAAGCATCATAATCCTCGTCACCGCTCAGCTCTCCTTGCATAAAATTAGCAAATCTGTCGTCAACTGCACGCCTTTCATCTGCACTCATTTGCTGGTACCTGCTACTGCGGCGTACAACCATTTCAGCAACTTCAATATCTTGGTCTGCCATATCAATTATTACTTTTTACTTTTATTTTCACTTTGTAAACACACTTTACTGCTCACTGTCTGAACTTAGACTGATTTGGCTCACGAAATTAGAACCTCTTATATACTCTTTCATGCGACCTGGCCTTCAGGTTACCTGTCCTTCAGGTTACCTTTTTGTGCACATCTGCTCTTAGAACCTCTTACACACTCTTTCATACGTCTACCTGGCCTTTAGGTTACCTTTTTGTGCACATCTGCTCTTAGAACCTCTTACACACTCTTTCATACGTCTACCTGTCCTTCAGGTTACATTTGCTGTGCACATCTGCTCTTAGAACCTCTTACACACTCTTTCATACGTCTACCTGGCCTTTTGCTTACCTTTTTGTGTATAGGTAGCAATTGTAAGAACTGGTTTATTGTGTTTGCCAGATTATTATGCTTTCAAGGGCACAATAACAATAACAAAATTACCTGAAAGTCACAGAACACGAAGAACAAATGCATTTTTATATGTGTTTTCTTGCATTTTCAGTACAAGGTATAATATTAATACGTATATTTATCAGAGGTCAGACTCTGTCACTTTTCGTTGCACAATGGTCGATTTACTTAAAGTTACACAGCGCTTGCTTAAATCTTCGCAAAACTCTTGTTAGTCGGCTTTTATCCTGCAATTATAGTGCTCCAACAGCACCAAGCACCAGGCTCATCTATTCGCCTACTCGACGAGGTTTTAGCTCGCAACGCCAGACTCGCCAGGACCACTTTGGTTTCCTCGTCACCGCAAGGATTCCACCAATAGCTCTCCTACTCTCAGGCTCTGCGTTCGCTGCACCTGTCTTTCGCCAGGCTAGCTAATTTCGGTACATGGTTTTAGTTTGGATTGTACCCTTGCACAATTCAACACTACACAAGGTTTTTGCTAGGTAAAATTCACACAAGTTATACTACATTCAAGTCCCTCTAGAAATCCTTATTTCTAGGCGAGTCCTTGCTTGGACTGTTACTTAAATATTATCCTGGTAATTCACAAAACGCGCGTTGTTTCGTGATTCTCGACTTTCGCACTTCGTAGTTAAATATCGCGACGCTCGTGTTCTCTTTTCTCAACTGTCCCGCGTTGTCACAAACGGCTTCTTTTATATGTTCCCGCTGCCTCGCTGGACCGGGGCCTGTCAGTGCCGTCAATGTCATATCAAGGGCAAAGGTGGCGTGATCGTTCCAGAAACGTCTGCCTGGCAACAACGGTTCCTCGCTGTTACTGATCACGCCTGCCGTTGGTATGACGGTGATCACTATACTCCGACAGTGCACCGCTCACACACCAACGGCGCTTTGCCCGACATTACGGTACGTGTTTTTATGACCTCTAGCAGTCAAACACGTACCTAAGCGCTGACATCCTGTGCCAGAGCGAAACAGCAAGCGAATTCGCCGCAACTCAGGTCCGGTTGCGGTAATTCTAACCATGAACATTTGTGAGGCGCTATCATTTATTATGGCTCCTCACACTGTAGATAAAGCAGCATAAAGATCGTCAATCCTTGATTTTATTGTTTCTCTTGAAGGCATTGTATAATTCGGCGCCAAATATTTTATCATTTTCTTAAAGCCGCTGCCGTCAACAGTGCTGAAGGGTTGATTATCAGATACGATATAATCTGTAATTTTTTCAGTAATTTCCTTCGATTTCCAGCCATCTTGACTTGATGTTGCCTCCATATCGGAAAATACTTCATCAATTTGAAGTTGCCTTTTACTGATAGCTCCGGTCATTATCGCTTATCACACATGACAATTTTGATTGCTTCATGCCAGTGTCTTTAATTTTTTCATCAAAAACATTAAGCGGATGTAGTTTTGCAAATGGCCAGCAGTTTTAAGGCATTTGGCACAAATTTTGCATTCTGCTTCCGTTGTAAATATTTTATTTAAATATGTCCACACGATGCTTCGTGGCTTTGTTTAATGCATTTTACTTGGCTGAATATCACAATAAAAGTACATAGGTACTTGTTCTTTGTTCACACACCACAAACGAATGTAAAAAAACGTGCAATTTCGGCGTTGTTTCTGAACACAGAGTTACTTTTTATTTTATGTAAAATTTGTTCTAGAACATCGAAAAAAATTACATCGATATTCGATATATCGCTTTTTGTTAACATCGATATAAAAACATCGAAAACTTGAAAAAAAAACATCGATGCATCGAACATCGATGTATCGTTTGCATCCCTTCTTGCAAAAAAGAAACGGATTTCCGCTTCTTAATGAATAAGTGCATTCACATATAAGTGAACAATGCGCTTGAAAATTCAAATTTCATAATTTTATGTACATGTATTTTTCCGCACAGTGCACATTGTTATTTTTTCAAATTTGTGTGCCTTTGACAATTGATTTACGACCCAAGTAGCGTTTGTTGTTGGTGTTAGTGTTGTTGTTGGGCCCGCACTGCTACTTTATGCTGGTGTCGTTGATTTAAAAAAAAATTATTAATGAGTGTTCGAACTCACTAGCGATGTGTTAACAATTGCAAAACCATTCAAATTTACTTTTTGTTTTGCTTTTGACCGCCACCAGCAGAACAACAAAGCGCGCACATGCATACGCATAAATACGCACAGACACACACAAACACATACAGACAAACATAACGAACTTCTTTAATAAGTGAATGATGAGTGTGGTATACCCTACCTAGTTTATTTGCTATATTAATTGATTAATTAATTAATTAATATTATTAAACTATTTTAGTAATTTCTCAATTGTTTGCTAAGCGCCAACTTATACTAATCAAAGTATGCATTTATAGCAAATATATAGTTGAAGTACATGTCCACAATAGCACTTATAATTTATTAGGGTATTCAACACTCATCATTCTTGTTGCTTAACAGCTGCATGGCTCGACCGTCCCGGGTTGGGTTTTCTCTGCCGCTGCACCAAGCACCAATACGATCATACTTATTTTGAGCAGAGAAAATGTTTTTACAACAAACACATACTATTTGCTATGCTAACGCTGCGAAAATTTTTTTGAAAGCGTGACGCTGATCATGTGTGAGATAACGCGGTGTGAGGTTTGCATGTATTAAACCGCTTGGTTTTTGCTACCCGCGCCTAGATGTTAACACATCAAAAAACAACAACAACAAAACAAAACTTGGTGCGTCTACAAAAATTTTGCACACCAAAATACATATGTATGTTGTGGGGGTGGATTTGCCTACTTGCTGCTAATATTACTTAGACAAAACGTAACACACTTTAATTTATAATATACAATTTCGAACAACAAAGGCAGTTCACATAAGTTTGTATACAAATCTATGCATGCCTGCGTCGTACGTGTGATCCACGCTCTTCGTCGCAAACTCAAAAAGCCGCTTAAAACTTAACAGAGCGCGCGCGTCGCTCTTATGATGATTAGATAATTTGAAATCTCGCTCCGATTATGCTCCTCTGTTCACTCCCTATTTTATGTGCGCGCTCTGCATGTCAATCATAAAGTTCAATAACCCTACCTCCTCCGCACACACTATTATTATTATTATTATTACTATGGCCTTATTGCACTGCGACCAGATGTTAGGTCTTTTGTACCGGCCTGTAGGAGTCAGGGTAGAGCCTCTATACCGAGGCTACTAATAAAAGAGAGCACTTTGGTAGGGTCTATATGTTCCCATATCCTGTAGGGGGGGATAAGTTCACCTCCTAATTGTAGAAGTCGACGTCTGCTTAGTGAGGGGCATTCACATAGAACGTGTTCTGATGTTTCAGGCTCCAGCTCACAGAACCTGCATGTGTCGTTTTCCGGGAGCTTTAATTTCTTAAGGTGATACCTTAGGTTGCAATGACCCGTTAGGTAGCCTGTTAAAGTGCGAATTTCGTTCTTTTTTAAATTGATGATGCGTTTTGATCGCGTCATCTGGGGGACGAGAAATTGTTTGGCTTGTCTCAGCCCTGCACTGTCGGTCCAGTGGCGATTTATCTCCTTTTCCTCCCATTTCCTGACCAGTTCTCTTTTGTGTCCTTTCGAAAGTCCACAGAACGGTTCAGGGCCGATTAGTGGTGTCATCGCGTTTTGCTAGGAAGTCTGCCACCTCGTTTCCTATATGGCCTTCATGCCCTGGTACCCAGCCCACCGTTAAGATGTTTTTTGGAGGCAAGGGCGTTTAGCTGTTGGAAACAGTTTTCTACAAGTCTAGAGGAGATCGTGAAGGATCTCAGCGCTATGAGCGCCGCCTGACTGTCATAGAAGCTGTAAATCCGTGTACCTTGCATTTTCCTGCGAAGGCATTCACGAGCACAGATTTCTATGGCGTATATCTCAGCTTGGAAAATGGTTGGAGACTTTCCCATGGCTATGGATTTGTTGAACCTTGGTCCGAAAATACCAGCCCCGGTGTCACCATTTTCCATTTTCGACCCATCGGTGTACCACGTTTGTGATCCACAGGGTAGAGATATTGATTTTGTTTTCCAATCATGTCTGGTGTGCAAGACTACAGAGAAATTTTTGTGGAAAACAAGTTTTGGTTTCTGTTCGTCAGTTACGCGCAGAATGGGCTGATGCCTATGCAGACCAGTCGTTGTAATTTGGTAAGTGCAGCCGCAGCTGTCTTCTGGGTAGATTTCGTCCACCAAGCAAGGTATGCATAGGTTAGGATCGGTTTTACCACAGTGTTGAAGGACCAGTAGATCATTTTGGGACTTAGGCCCCATGTCCTACCGAAAAGCCTGTTGCAAGCGAAGTATGCTCGAGTGGCTTTATTTATGGTCTTTTCAAGGTGTACGTTCCAGTTGAGCTTGGAGTCGAGTGTAACTCCTAAGTAGCTGGCTTCAACTGAAAAGTCAATGGAGGATTCATTTAATGATGGTCTTGTAAGAAACAAAGACCTTTTCCTGGTAAAAGGAACTAAAACAGTTTTAGACGGGTTTATGGACAGACCTTTGTCCTGACACCATCTATTTGCTATGTTAAGGGCTTGCTGCATGCGGTCCGAGATGGTTTGCTCATGCCAGCCCACTATATAGATGACTAAATCATCAGCGTAGCCTTGTGTGGAGAACCCTAAGTCGTTGAGCTTATAGAGTAGCTCGTCGATGACCAGAGTCCACAAAAGAGGAGAGAGTACTCCCCCTTGAGGGCACCCTCTTGTGGCTGTGATTGAGGTCATGGTTCCACCAAGGTCTACAGTTATGATTCTGGATTTGAGCATTTCCAGAATCCACCCAATAATGGGTGTGGAGACATTCTTGTGTACAAGAGCGGCACGGATAGCCTCATATGACGTGTTGTCAAAAGCTCCTGAGATGTCTAAAAAGGCACATAGTGCTATTTGTTGAGCGCCAATGGCCTTTTCAATGGATGTTGTAAGGCAATGAATGGCAGTCTCGGTTGATTTGCCAGCTTGGTACGCGTATTGGTACTTATGTAAGGGAAGATGCTCGAGATACACCTCCCTGATGTGCTGGTCAATTATTTTCTCCATAGTTTTAAGGAAGAAGGAGCTAAGACTAATCGGTCTATAGGACTTAGGCAATTGGGAATCTTTCTTCCCTACCTTAGGAATAAACACAACTTTCACCTTAGCCCATTTGCTTGGTATGTGTCCAAACATGAGACTAGCTCGGAATAAACGGACCAGGGGGATTGCGATTTGGTGCAATCCCCGCTGCAACAGGCACGGATATATTCCATCTGGCCCAGGGGATTTGTATGGACTGAAGTTCTGAATAGCCCATTGTACGCTATTTTGATGAAACAGTCTATAGGGCAAGTTTCCAACACGTTCTGAGTGATAGGGGGGTTCCCTTCCCTCAGCCCCATTGGAGTCTGCCACCATAGTCACTCGCAGGTGTGGGCATTCCCCAATCCCAGAGAGGTAGGTTGGTGCCTCGCTCTCTGAGATGGGCTGCTCCACGCACCCAGGAAAATGAGTAGCCAGGAGTAGGCTGCTCGTTTCCTTTGGGTCGCTTGTGTGTGTTCCATCTGGCTTTTTCAACGTACAGATGCCGTTTGAGTGGTCTTTGGAAAGGGCTTTTTGTAGCCTGACAGCTTCCGGGAGATTTGAAATCTGCCCGCAGTGTTGGCGCCACGTAGCCCGTTCAACCTTCTCAGCTCTTTATTGTAGAGCGTTAAAGCAGATTTGTAGGAATCCCATCTGGTTTTCCCACTCTTCGCTTTATTGAAGAGCTTACGCGCAGCCTTTCTAAGATCGTCAAGGCTCTTGTTCCACCAGGGAACAGCCCTTCTGATCTTACGAACTTTTTGTTCGCAGCTGGCGTGATATGCCGATTCAATGTTCGTATGAAGCACAGTAGCCTCACGCTCTAGCTCGTCAGTGGATATTATCGGACGGGTGGAGCAGTTTCCGGATTGCTCAAGTTCAAAACGGAAAAGATCCCAGTTGGTGTTTTTGGGATTTATAGTAACTAGACTACATTGCAGGGCACACCCTATGTCAAATCTAATGTGCTGGTGATCTGACATAGTTATCTCACTCGCAACGTGCCAGTTTGAGACGACGGACAACATGTTAAGACTACAGAGAGTTAAGTCGAGGACTTCCTCTCTGATTGCATTAATGAATGTGGGCTCGCTGCCTCGATTTAGTAAGCCTATGTTGTTACTAATAATGTACTCAAGAAGGTACTCACCTCTTTTGTTGATGTTACTGCTCCCCCAGACCGTATGATGCGCATTGGCATCGCAAGCGATTATCCACCGGAGCCGGTTTTTCTGGCAGTGCTCTACAAGGGCACAGGTTGCCGCCGTAGGCACATCGTCTGAAGGCCTATTTACATTGGCGCGAGGCCGCGAGGCGAGTTTCGAAAGCGAGTGTCGCAACCGTTTTCATTTCATGAGAGTCAATGTGTTTGTTTACATTGGCGCTAGATGTCGCGCGTCTCTCGCTTTCAATTTCGAAATTATGAAAAAACCTCGCGTTGGTGAAGCGTGAAAAGCAGCTGATCAGGCCAATCAGCTGCTGTTAATGTGAAATATTTTGTGTAGCACAATGCAAAAATTAAATTGCGAGAAAATTTAATGTCTTATTAATTTAATAAGAGATAAGACAATTCTATATGATAAAAGTGAAAGATTGTATAGAAACAATGAGGAGATGTTTGCTTTTTTGTTAAGTGTTGCCATATTATGGTGAACAGGGTTGCCACGTTTTATTGCACAGGGTTGCAAATTTAAACAAAAATAAATAAAAACACGCCCGAAGTATCGCGTCAATGTTAATAGACATGCGATTTTTTGCAGCGAGTGTCCACGCTATCGAATTCGAACGCGTCTCGCGTCTCGCGCCAATGTAAATAGGCCTTGAGTCGCCGGGCAGATAGGCGGAGGCCAGCACTGCCTCCTGCTCGCCATGGGCAGTGGGTATTTTCACCCAAACTGCCACCAGGTCTTCAGTGATGAACTGCGATAAGGGAACATAAGTTAAATTTTTGTTAAATAACAACGCCACTCTAGGGCGAGGTAGGTTGTTTGCATAAAGCAGTTTACCGGATGTGGTGCTTAGCCCCAGGACACGTCCGGCATTTATCCATGGCTCCTGGATAAATGCTATGTCCATTGTAGCAAACTTCTCACAAAGTACGTCAGATGCGGCCTTTGCATGATGGAGGTTTGCTTGGAGACATCTGAGGTGTCTCCGGGTGTTTTTGAGAGTGGGAAGAGGGGGACAGGACATTAGTCCGCCCTCTTGCGGCCCCTGGCCGCCATCTTCCGGCCTCGGTTGGTGCGCAGAAGGGCCTCCTCTTCAGGTGTGCGCCTCACACCCTTAATCACGCGCCCAGTTCCGCGCGTGATGCGCCCGTAAAGGGGGGGGCGCAGAATTTTTCTCGGTGCCACGGGCACTTGGGCAGCTGCGGTGCCACTAGCCCCATTCCCGCTGGATGTTCGGATGATGGCCGCAGGTACCTCAGGAGTTGCATGAGCAACATCCTATGGTGTTGTTGCAGCCGTGCCCGGTGTGATGGCCTTGGAGCAGGTGGGCTTCTCCGCTGCCAGAGCAGGAGCCACCGCCTGTTCCTTCGGCTGCGTGCTGGCCACGCAAAGTTGAGCTGGTACCCGAGCTCCTTTAGCCGGTTGGCCGAGACTGGGTCCAGCGCTATTGTGATGATGGCCATGTTCTGCCTCATCTCGCGGTGAAAGACACGCCAGTCTCCCTCGCGCAGGCCGCTGTTCTGGGCCTCGACGAGCTGCAGGATCTCGTCCGTCTTCATGTCCGCATTTGGAAGCGGAAAGTAGCCAATGAAGACGGCGGCACGTGGAGCCTCCGCCTCCGGGACTACCTTGATGTGGGCGTCCTTCCACAGCTTGGGCACCTCTGTGCTCAGCCACTCGACAGTCTCCTCATTCCCACATGTTACGGCCATCCACCCTGGTCGGAAGGTACAGCCAGAAAACAGCGGCTTCACTGAGCCGTGTCTTAGGGCCATGACCCTCGACAATATGGCGGATTGGATGGCGCTAAGCTGCTCTGTCGTGAGCTAACTTTGGGGGTAGTCGGCAGGGAGTATTGCCATCTTCGCCGAGCTGACAACGTCCCTGTAGGAGGCCATGATACCGACTTGGGGTGGCTGCTCCCGTGTTGCTTGCCCAGCCGCAGCTGCGGCTGTGGAGGCTGCCGGAGCCTCCGTGGCAAGCAATACGCTTGCAGAGCCATCCCTCGCCAGGGCACTAGGTGCCGCGGTTTTTATCATGGCCCTCTTAGTCGACATCTCTTCTGGGGTCGTGTTGGCCGATCTAAATCTCTTGTTGGTGGCGCCACTCGTGCTGGGCACCGCCCTAGGAATGTCCATAGGCTTCTGAGCGAGCCTTTTGGCCTCATCCATGGGGATGCCGTTCGCAAGGTGTCTGCGCAACCTTTTTCTTGCAGCGCCGGATAGCGCGATCCGTCTCGGTCTTTCAACCTTGGGGGAGGCAAGAAGGGTTTCTTCCTCCTCCTTGGTGATGGTGTCGGTGCCGGAGCTTTGTGAACAAAAGTCCATAGCTTCTTCGGGTTGCCGGGTAGGTTCGATTGTGATCGATGTGGGGCTGCTTGAGCACCCTACTTCTTGGGGGGGGGAAGGCGTTTTTACTTTTATTTGATCCATATGTTTGGTCCCACGAGTAATGAGGAAGGAAGTATCCCTCGGGGCAGAGCCTCATATTCCGGATCGGGCACTTGTACAACCGGAGGTGCCAGGTATCCGGAAGCCACCGTTAAAAGACACACTGACGTAGTGCCATTCATCACAGGGGCACGGTATGGTAACACCGGTGATTACGGGTTTTTTTTCGAGTTGTCCTCTCTAGATCCGCCATATTTAGTCTAGAGCAGGGGCACCTCGAGCAGGATGTGGCTCTTCACCACGTATGGTCGGTCTTCAGAAGTCGGCAAGTGACTGCCAACTCCCACTGGCTGAGTCAGCTTGGCGCGGCGACAGGCACACACGCTTCACTAACAAAGCCTTAGCCCCCTCCGCACACACTAAATCAGTGGTGTCCAAACGCACACAATGAAAGAGTTGCGTTTGTGTGCGAAGCAGCTAAACACGAAGGCAACGAGACGTTGTACTGCTTCACCAAACACATGAGTCGCGAGGGCAAATGCAGCCGAACACGCAGCAAATGCAGCCGAACATGCGCATCGTGAGAGAACAAGCTGAAGAGCGTTCTATTTATAGAATACACATATTCTCTCTCTCTATACATGTGTCGACTGCGACGCCTTCAGAATGTTTTTTGTCAACCACGCGTGGTCGACTTTTCGAGTTTTGGACACCACTGCACTTAATCAAAGCTCAAGGCTAAAGTAAGTGTGAGTTTAGGCTATGCAATTCACTTAACTGCAGCCTCTTAGATATGTTTTGCTTTGATTCAGTGCGATGAAGGCAGCGATACTACGCTCTTGCAGAGCGCGCGCATGCATAAGAGAGTGAGTCGAAACCATGATACAAAATACCGATAACGCATTGCGCATAAAAAGCTGTTTTGCGTGACGTCACATGTGACAGATTGGGTATGATTTTCATATTGCATATGGCTGTTGATAATGATCTAGAATAAATATCCTTTATATGGGGTCGGAGATGCTTTTTTTTGCCTATTACATACTTTTGCACAAAACAATCATACCCTTTTTTACCGATTTCATGGTATAAATATAACTGTGAATGCAAAAGATTTTGGGGTGCTCTGCCTGCTGTGGCCCTGCCCCAGTTTTATATGCAGGCGCAGCAGCAACAGTTTCAGCTATCTTCTTTCCAAATTTGGTGACACTAGCTCAAAGTTTGTTAAAGGTGGGGGAAGGGGGACTGGGCGCGTTATGGGTGGGTATGGCATTCAAATTATTCCTGAATTGAAGAGCCGCAGCCTAAACGAAATGCACTAGAAGGATGCAATTCCATGCAGGTAGTAAGTGAGAACCTCCCATACATTTTGGAGCACTTTTACCCATTCCAAAAACAATTACCCATTCCACTTCTGCCGCCTGATTGTCGCACAAGTTGTAGGATCGCGAGCTAGAACAAAAAAAAATAAATGAGTGTTCGAACTCACTAACGATGTGTTAACACCATTTTGTACCTGTTTGATTGCTATGAACACGTTAAGAAGAAAAATAATAATTTAATGATTTTGGTATTACTTGATTCGTTTTAAAAATTATTTATTTATTTTTCATTATTCATTAATTAATTTTATATATTTAACAGAGATTATATTGGTCTGTGGTAGCTAAAATACGATACATTAATTTTGGATACAAGTTCCAAATAACGTGTAAAAACAGCGTCAATTGTAGTTCCTTGAATTGTAGTTGGTACATTTTTTTCAGTATTAATCTTGAGCTTGAATTTTTCATCCAGGAATTCTAAAAGCGGCAGTGCTTCTGCAGTTGAAAAATTTACATTAAAGTCACCCCCCATTATCATAGGCATCGAAAAATAATCATTTTGCAGTTCGCGTGAACCATTTTCCGTATACGGCAACAGAGCAAAATGAATAAATTTGATAATGTTTTCAACACCCTGGTTGAGAGATATGTAAATGGCAACACAAACTATTTTTCGACCTCTCGGTAAACCCAATTGAATACAACAAATGTCCTCAATCGAAGAGGAATTTTTTGAAGTTTGTTGCGTTAAGAAATTTGATGGTTGGTGTAGTATATGTGTTGAATTTTTATTTTTGTAAATTGCAACCCCACCAGATCGGATATCTCCTCTTTTAAATTTCGATACGCAGTCAAAATCGTCTATTAAAATATTTTCTTCGTTGGGAAGCCAAGTTTCATTTAACAATAAAATGCGGCAACGTTTGACGACTATATCGTTCAAATCCATAGAGTGCGCTCTTAAGCTTTGACAATTGAATGTCATGAATGTGGTTGAGTCAGTTGCTGCCAAAATTCCAACGCATCATCTTGCACAGTCTTCAATGAATTCAAGGAAAGCCGTGCAAATTCGACTCGTAGACAATCCAATCTTTTGTTTGGCCGTTTTCCATGATGAAACACATGTTCGCCTTGTGGAACGACAATGAAAAGTCCTTCTAATGATGTTACTCGTGAAAGAGCAACATAAACAAGCTGCTGGTCGTGTATTTTATCATATTTGTAGACGACTTGTTCGTAAGTTGCTCCTTGAGACTTATGTATTGTTAATGCACAAGCGGGTGTAAGCGGAAAATGAGATCGCTTGACATTGATTGTCTTATTGTTATTAAGATGTGTTGTTGAGTTTCAACGGTTGATTGGAACTAAATCTAGGGCAATGTTCATTCTAGATGCACAGAAGGCACTTTTTATACTCGATACCGAAGGTAAAGAGTATATTGGGTTTGTGCAATGTCCGTCATGGTGTCTGTCCGTCTGTATGAACGCATTTTTTTTCCACACCCTTCAAGCTAGAGACTTGAAACTTTGCAAATGTCTTTATCTATGGCCGGGACAGATAAAGTGTCAAGATTGGGGTTATACGATAACTGGGAGGCTGGCAAATCGATAAATTCGATAACTCAAAATCGATAAATCTACCTAATCCGTACATCTTTACAGTTAGAGCTACCAAATGTGGTAGGAAGATAGCTACTGGCATCCCCAAAAAAATTGCTTCAAAAATTTTGGGGCCACGCCCACCCATTCCGCCCCTAGCCCCCCCGCAGTTTGAAATCAGGAATGCCTATAACTTGCTCAGTTTTTAAGCTCGAGCCACCAAATTTTGCGCCAAGATAAGTGATGACGATCTCCAAAAAACTGCATCAAAACTTTGTATGCCACGCCCACCCATACTGCCCTAGCCAACCCCAGCCGCCCCAACTTATCGTTAAAAACGGGAATGCGTGTATCATTCAGAGTTGTTGAGCTAGCGTCTCTGAATTTGGTAGAAAGATAGCTAGTAATGAACCCCAATGATTTGCATCAAAAATTTTGGAGCCCCGCCCACCCATTCCACCCCCAGCCTCCCCGCAGTTTGAAATCAGAAACGCCTATAACTTCCTCAGTTTTTAAGCTCGAGCCACCAAATTTTGCGCCAAGATAAGTGATTACGTTCCCCAAAAAATTGCATCAAAACTTGGGATGCCACGCCTACCCCACCGCTCTAGCCAACCCCAGCCGCCCCAACGCTTCGTTAAAAACGGAAATGCGTGTATCTTTCATAGTGTTTGAGCTAGAGTCTCCAAACTTGGTAGGAAGATAACTGGTAGCGACCCGCAAAGATATCTTGGGGCCATACCTACCCCCAGCCCCCCTTCCCAAACTTTTACAAACTTTGAGCTAGAGTCACCAAATTTGGTAGGAAGATTGCAATTGGCATTCCACAAAGATCTGCATCAAAAATTTGGATGCAACGCCCACCCAAAACGCCCCCAACTCCCTTCTTCCACCCTTCACAAACTTTCAGCTAGAGTCACCAAATTTGGCAGAAAGATAGCTGGTGGCATCCCCATCTGTACCAGACAATATTTGATGCAGCGTACACCCCTGCCGCATCCGTACCCTTTTGCAATCAGCCCTCTTTTTACCGGTTTTAATACTGTTATCGAGTATATCGCAGTCGGTTGTGTCCGACTGCAACGTTTCCACTCGTTCTTTTTGCCTTTTCCCCAATTTTGTTGCCGGAAATTTCAACCACAACCGCTTAACCGTGCAATTACCAAGCGACGTTTCAGAGTCGTTATCGCAAAATTCAATAAAATTAAATAGTCCAACTGTTCCGTTAGCTAAACCATCAGATACGTCAATGTTGGCTGTAATCAGATATGGTTTGTTTATAACGAGGACTAGTTCGTACGGTAGTCCACCAGTATCAATAATTGACATTTTATTAAATTTTTGCCTACAAAATGCCATTTGCTCTGCGTTATTGTAGCCTGAAAATGTGTCAGTTGCAACAGAAGTAACTTTATTCTGGTCTCCATTTAATACCGCGCGATTATATTCTTCAACATCTTGATTTTTGAAAAAAAGCCTTACTCCACTGGGGCATAATTCATTAGCAACTTCTTCAGTGAAAAATCTTGTTTGAATAATATTTTGTTGGCATTCAGTTAGTATTTCACCATTACCTATTTTCGTAAGAATCGCTGAAAAGTCGGCATTCGATTGACGCATGACGCTCGTTATATTTCAGCGGTCTCCACAAAGTCGGGCCTGCTAAACTCTGTCTTGTTTGTTTATAAATTGGTGTAGCTCTTACTGGCGGCAACTGTCTTAAATCTCCAATCAAAAATATATCCTTACCGCCATAAATTTCATTATTTGCAGTTATTTGCTTCAAACGGACGTCGATTTTCTCGTTAAGCTCAGCTGATATCATGCTTATTTCATCGATGATAATGGAAGCAATATTTTTGAGAAGACTCCGAAATTGTTGAATGGTTTCAAATGATAATGCAGAGTTGCGAGCAATAGCAATTTTAAAGGCAGTGTGAATTGTTGTGCCATTAATAGTCACAGCTGCTTTTCCTGTAGGCGCACAAGTCAGAAACGCATTGCAAAAACCTTGCGTGTGAGCAAATCTATTATAAATTTCTTTCAACAAATGTATGACAAAGGTTTTACACGCACCTCGTCGTTGGACATTTGACGCTACCTGTTGCCCCGCGTACACTTGGTTGCCGACCAAATAGCCAACACGTTGCTGCATAACCTCACTTTATCGCACATTCGTACGCTCAAGGCTGTATTTGTGTGTGATCCACGCTATTCTTTGCTTACTTTTGGAACTCGTCTTCGCCGCTACCCTTGCAGTATTTCACATAGTTTGCAATTGTCCTGGGTTTATCCGTGATCAGTCAAAATGGCAGACAAAGAACAATTGGAACAGTTAAAACAACAACGTTCAAATATTCGCAGAAACATAACTCGCATCAAGACTACGGTGGATCCAAGGAAAACGCTCTCATCAGCAGAACTCACATGCCGTTTGTCAATACTGGAGGCGTATTTCAAGCGGGCTCTGTCGTTTCAAGGAGATATTGAACAAATAGATGCGGAGGAGTCGCAGCGCACTACCTACGCAGACTTGGAGGAATTGTTCGTTGAAACTAAAGTTTGCATTCAGGAGCAACTTGGACCGGATGCTCACAGCACTACTGGGGAAGCCACTCATCTGAACACGGCATATACGTCATCCATAAGAGTGCCGAAACTATCGTTACCGGTATTCGACGGCAAGTACTCAGAATATCAAAATTTTATAACATCATTTAAACAAATCGTTGGTAACCAGGGTATGCTGTCGCCCATTGAGAAATTTAACCAGTTGCTGAATTGCCTTCGAGGTGCAGCATTAGAAACCGTCAAAGCATTTCAGATAACTGCTGATAATTATCCAAAGGCTCTCGAGCGCTTAAAACAGCGCTACGATAATCCTTCGCTCATATTTCTGGATAACATCGCATCACTGTTTGCATTGCCTAATGCAACCAAATCAAACGCAACACAATTACGTAGCCTTGTCGACAATGCATTGGCATTGTACAACTCGCTTCAGTCGCTAGGAACTGAATCATAAATCGCTCAGATGATGCTCATCTCCATCGTCATCAACAAGACTGACCAGGAAGCCAAACGTAAGTGGAACGAATCGCAAGACTATACGACTCTACCGTCGTGGGCTGATTGCGTCCAAATGCTAGAGCGTCACTGTCAATTCTTGGAATCTGTTACCAAGCCCATGTCTGACGGCAATGGAAACCCTCAACATGGCAAGCCAAACTCATTAAGGCCACACCCTGGCATGAGCTTCAACGTCGCCTCACAATCGTGTCAGGCTTGCTCCAGCACGGAGCACAGAACCTTCAAATGTTCTCAACTCACTGATTCGTCAGTTGATCATCGGATCAACGTCGTAAAACGCTTAGGACTCTGCATCAACTGCCTAAATAAAGGCCACTTCGCTTCAAGATGCCCTTCAACGCAAAGATGTCGCCTCTGTTCGCATCCACATCATACACTCTTGCATCGGGATAGGACTGACTCGTCCGCACTACAGCGCCCTTCTCCAATTCAATCAGGCATTGAACAATCTCCAGATGCAGTTGCTCACACACATCAAGGTGAACAAGTGGAGCGTGTCATTTTGGCCACGGCTTTGGTTCTGGTCAAAGATGCCTCAGGTTGCTACAAGGTTGGACGTGCCTTGCTAGACTCTTGTTCGCAAGTTAATTTCATGTCCGAGGAGTTTGCGCAAGCTCTTCGCATACCACGAAAGCAGCATCACATGGAAATTCGCAGCATTGGGAATTCAACTCGAATAAAACATCGTACATCTACTGAAATAAAATCACGGTTCAATGAGTTCGAAATGTCACTCGATTTTTGCATCACATCTCACATTGCATACCACCCAGATTCGGAGATTGATATCTCAACATGGAAACTTCCGCAGAACACGTCATTGGCAGATAAAAGGTTTAATAAGTCGCGTCGCATTGATCTACTCTTAGGGACGGAAACCTTCTTTGAGATACTATCCGTTGGTTAAATCAAGCTTGGAGCCAACTTGCCGTTACTACAAAAAACGTTACTAGGCTGGATCGTTACAGGTCGGTGGAAAACAAACCCGCCAGTGGTACATCAGTATTCTACAACCGTGTTCGATGCCATCAATCAAAATATCGAGCGCCTGTGGCGTATTGAGGAAGTTGCTAAGCTCTCGGATAGCTACACTCTAGAACAACGCCATTGTGAAGATAATTTCGTAGAAACTGTAGAACGCAAAGACGATGGGCGAATTGTAGTTCGCTTGCCATTTAAAGACGACCCTCATGTGCTGGGTGACTCACTGGACACAGCCACAAGAAGATTCAAGGCTCTTGAACGTCGATTAAATCATTTACCAGAAATCAAGGAACAGTACGTGGAATTTATGCATGAATTTGAAATATTGGGTCACATGAGCTTGGTTGAGCAGCCAACGATCAATGAACCTCACTACTACATACCGCACCATTGCGTGCTCAAAACAAATAGTACGTCTACTAAATTAAGAGTAGTCTTCGATGCGTCCTGTCAGACGACAACGCGAAAATCACTTAACGATTTGCTACTGGTCGGACCAACAATTCAACCGGACTTATACACACTGCTGTTACGCTTTCGTACATATCGTTATGTGATTACGGCGGACATAATAAAGTAAAGATGTCCAGACAAGTCGCGATGCACCCTCAGGATCGTAAATTTCAGTACATTCTGTTGTTAAAAACAGTTTCCGAAAGTATAAGAACATATCAACTCAATACGGTTACCTATGGCACAGCTCCAGCACCTTTCCTAGCTATTCGCAGTCTTTCCTACATAGCAGACAAATAATTCGACACACATCGCATCGGTGCAGAGGCCATCAAGTCATCATTCTACGTAGATGATTTTCTTTGTGGAGCAGACACCATTGATACTCTTCGGCAAATTAAGAACGAAGTTCTATATATTCTTAACTGCGCTAAATTCGAACTTGCAAAATGGCATTCGAATCATGAGGACTTCATTGACGACAGCACTATCAAAGACTTAAACTTGGAAAACGACCTTATAACCAGCACACTCGGTTTGAAATGGGATCAGCAAGCGGATAACTTCTTATTCTCGTTTACACCCAGACAGACATCGGAACGGGTCTCAAAACGAACTATCTTATCGATCGCTTCGTCGTTATTCGACCCGATGGGAATCGTGTCGCCCATCATCATCGTAGCTAAACTCATACTCCAAGAACTCTGGCTTTTAAAGCTTCAGTGGGACGAATCGGTTCCACAGAACATGAAGGTTCTGCATGGACATCATTCCTATCATCACTCTCATCGTTGGAGTCAGTCGCCATTCCGCGCTACTGCTTACAACCCAACATCCAATCTTTACAGTTGCATGGATTTTGCGATGCTTCTATCAGAGCTTACGGCTGCTGCATATACGCATTACGGTTGGGACGACTGGCAAAAGCAGGGTGCAGATCATTACTTCAAAATCAAGGGTGGCACCAATCAGGAAATTGTCACTACCCAAATTAGAGCTGTGTGGTGCACACCTACTTACAAGGCTCTACAGCAGGATAATGGGAATCTTCGACAAGCTACAACCAACAACGTTTTTGTGGACGGATTCCCAGATCGTACTTCATTGGATAAATCAACACTCTGCCACATTATCAACATTTGTCGGCAATTGGATTTCAGAGATTCAGGAACTAACTACAAGTTGCCGCTGGAGGCACGTACCAACAGACTGCAGATCTACTCTCTCGGGGCTGTACAGTCACAGAGTTTCAACACTCAATTTGGTTTGAAGGGCCTGCGTATCTTCGAGAGGAGGAAGACCAATGGCCAATAACCAAACGAGGCAATATTAACATGGATGAGGTACTCTTGGAAAAGCGCAAATCTTGCTTTGCCTTAACTCACACGAACAACTACCTGCTCGACGTCGTAAACAAGATCAGCTCACATCATCGCTGTTTAATTGTTGTCGCTTGGATGCTTCGTTTCGTACAGCGCACGCAAATCCAATCGTCGTTGAAGGCACCGTCACTTACGCCCCAGGAATTGACACGTGCACTACACTGCATAATTTGGAATTTGCAGTCAAAACACTTCTCCGAAGAACTGAGCCTACTAAGAAAGGGCAAGTCAATTCACACTAACTCAAAAAATCTTTGCATCTTCCTACAGGTCACTGATGGTTTCGAGTTAATCAAGGTTGGAGGCCGTTTGGAGCTCGCAGATATTCCTAGTGCCCAAAAACATCCAATCTTGCTTCCAAGCACGGATCACTTTGTGCATCAATACGTCAGGTACATGCATTTAGCTAACTATCACGCTGGTCCAAAGGCATTGGTCGCTCTCATCCGCCTGAAATTCTGGATCATCAACGCTCGGGATGTGGCACGTCGAGTCGTACGTTCATGCATACACTGTGTTCGCTATCGACCTGTTTTGCAGAAACAGATCATGGGTCAGCTACCTATCGAAAGGATCACTCCGTCTAGGCCTTTCTCAAGATGCGGCGTTGACTTCTGCGGACCAGTAAATCTGTACTTGCGCATCCGTGGAAAGGCGCCAACAAAGGCTAATATAGCTCTGTTTGTATGTTTTGCTACTCGAGCAATACACATCGAGGTCGTGTCGGATCTGACTACAGATGCCTTTATTGCCGCCCTCAAGCGCCTAAACGCTAGACGCGAATTACCCTCAGACATATTTTGTGACAACGCCACCAATTTCACGGGTGCAAATAACAAATTGGAGGCCATCAAACAGTTCCTGTTCAAGCAGGAAACTATCAAATCAATCACCAGTTTTTGTAATAAGGAGTTCATTAATTTTCATTTTATTCCTCCCAGAGCACCTCATTTCGGAGGCCTTTGGGAAGCTGCCGTAAAAAATGTAAAGAAATTATTAAACCGAACACTCAAGGACGTCCGATTCACTTTCGAGGAGCTCACGACGGCAACTACGGAAATCGAAGCCATTTTAAATTCTCGACCGTTGTGCCCACTTTCGTCAGACCCAAACGACCTAGTAGCTCTCACCCCCGGTAATTTCTTGGTGGGTGACTCGCTTCGTGCCTTACCTGAAATACCAATACAAGAAACAAAGTTGGACAACATGAAACGCTGGCAACAAGTCACTGCCATCAAACAGCACATTTGGCAACGCTGGTCACGAGAATATATCAGCGAACTACAGGCACGCAGTAACTGGACCAAGGCATCACCGAACGTACGTGTAAACGATTTGGTCATCATACATGAAGATCACGTACCTCTCCAGCGCTGGCTCTTGGGTCGTATCCAAGCTGTTATACCAGGCAAGGATAACATTGTACGCGTAGCCGACGTTTGAACCAGCAAGGGAATAGTTCGTCGCCCTATTCACAAGCTAGCAGTGCTGCCTATATCTTGAAAACACTATGTTCTTTCAATGGGGCCGGGATGTTGAGTCAAAACCCAATATGTATATTAATTTATATTTGCCTATTAATCAATGAATATTGTTATTGACAATAGTTGACATCGAATATTCGTATCGATTATAATTTCACTCATTTGTAAACAACTATCATGCTTAAACTATCGAGTTGCGCTCGATCAATGTAATTGAATCATCGTGTAAGAAAGACATCACTTGTATTATGAAGAAGAAGAAGAGAACAATTTTGTACAGCGTCGGCTAATTAAAATAAAATAAGAATAACTAATATCACCCCCAAATAAAATTTAAATTCATCAAGAAAAAGCTCTTGAAAGGACAAACATCATTGTCGTCATAGAGTTTAAGGTACTTGTGTTCTGCAAGCAAATCATTTTCTTAATCACGGAATGCCAAATTTAGAGTTACCATCTCTCGTTTGTAATTATTTTGCTCGTTAGAAACATCATAGTTTCGGAATCTTATAATGCGTGGTTGCTGACGCAATTTCCATTCTCCTCTATGAAATGTGTACCTTGATCAGTAAACTGCATGGGTGTCACTTTTCGGCACCTTACCCTTACGTACACCCATACAATTATGAGTGCCGGTGGCACACTTCACCCTCAAAACAAAGTAACAATGCGCACACACACAAAAAATAGCGGGTGTTGCGAGTGGCCTGCACATCGTTTTACTGCACCATGGTGTTTTACTTGACACCATGGTGTTTCAGTTATATTTTTGTCAAAAAAGGGTGTTTTGGCTTCATATACATCAATACCTGCAAGCCGAACGAGTTTTTTCTTTGGCAGGAAACATCATAACAGAAAAAAGAAATAGATTGGGACCGAAATCTGTAGATTCCCTACTATTTATACTCGATACCGAAGGTAAAGAGTATATTGGGTTTGTGCAGTGTCCGTCATGGTGTCTGTCCGTCTGTCAGTCTGTCCGTCTGTCCGTCTGTATGAACGCAACTTTTTTCCACACCCTTCAAGCTAGAGACTTGAAACTTTGCAAATGTCTTTATCTATGGCCGGGACAGATAAAGTGTCAAGATTGGGGTTATACGATAACTGGGAGGCTGGCAAATCGATAAATTCGATAACTCAAAATCGATAAATCCACCGTTTCCGCACACCCTTACAGTTAGAGCTACCAAATTTGGTAGGAAGATAGCTACTGGCATCCCCGAAAATTGCATCAAAAATTTTGGGGCCACGCCCACCCATTCCGCCCCCAGCCCCAACGCAGTTTGAAATCAGAAACGCCTATATCTACCTCAGTTTTTGAGCTACAGCCACCAAATTTTGCGCCAAGATAGGTGATGACGATCCCCAAAAAACTGCATCAAAACTTTGGATGCCACGCCCAGCCATACCGCCCTTGCCAACCCCAGCCGCCCCAACTTTTCGTTAAAAACGGGAATGCGTGTATCTTTTCATGGTGTTTGAGCTACAGTCTCCAAAATCAGTAGGAAAATAACTGGTCACGATCCCCAAAGATCTGCATTACAAATTTTGGGGCCACGCCCACCCATTCCGCCCCCAGGCCCCTCGCAGTTTGAAATCTGAAACGCCTATATCTACTCTTTTTGAGCTACAGCCACCAAATTTTACGCCAAGATAGGTGATGACGATCTTCAAAAAACTGCATACAAATTTTGGATGCCGCACCCACCCATACCGCCCTTGCCCATCTCAGCCGCCCCAACTTTTCGTTAAAAACGGGAATGCGTGTATCTTTCATAGTGTTTGAGCTGGAGTCTCCAAACTTGGTAGGAAGATAACTGGTAGTGACCCCCCAAAGATATCTTGGCGCCACGCCTACCCCAAGCCCCCTTCCCCAACTTTTAAAAACTTTGAGCTAGATTCACCAAATTTGGTAGGAAGATTGCAATTGGCATTCCACAAAGATCTGCATCAAAAATTTGGATCCACGCCCACCAAAAACGCCCGCAGCCTCCTTCCCCTTCCCTTAACAAACTTTGAGCTAGAGTCACCAAATTTAGCAGGAAGATAGCTGGTGGTATCTCCATCTGTATCAGACAATTTTTGATGCAGCGTACACCCCGGCTGCATCCGTACCCCCTTTGCAATCAGGCCTCTTTTTACCGGTTTTAATACTGGTATCGAGTATATCGCAGTCGGTTGCGTCCGACTGCAACGTTTCCACTTGTTTTAAATTCTTTTTATAAAAATTTAATAGATTAAGCTTAATATGATAATTTTTACTATAAGTTTATTGTTAGTTATATGTATAAGTTTTAAGTTCCTTAACCTTAGTTTATTAAATACATACATAAATACTCAAAAATAAAATAATGACCGCAATTTATAGCATGTCAATATTTTTTACTATTTTGTTATAGCTACTTTAAAAAAAAAACAAGCAAAGGACGCACACAAGACAACACAAAACAAATGTCGCCGAGAACATTCCATCACTCGATTCCGTGTTCACTCTCACATCCACCCCTTCACGCTAGTGTTTTTTGCTCTACTCGCACTCATGCACACATGCAAAAAGTATACGGTACCTACAGATACCCGGGTGAGTCTACACACCCGACATTTATTGCTGAGTGTGTGCTCTCACCCGTCTTTACTGTGTCTTAAGACACCAGGGTGACAAAAACACCATGGTGTTTACTGGGTGCACTTGTAGTTGCAGTGCACTCATGCAGTTCTCTGATGCATGTCCTTCTCAGTTCAGCAATACGATAGTTCCACCAGGGCACAGGCTCATGGTGGCGTCTATATGCTTTCCGGATTCTCATGCTTGCCTTTCAAGCTTCCGTCAATCGTGAGTCCATGCTCTTCGCCATCTCCTCTGCAGTGCCTGACATTTGCAGCCCTTCCAGCGATGCCGAGAACGACTGTGTATTCAGCGTCTCAGCGCGGAACATGACCCGATCAGGCGGGTTCCTGCGATATTCACTGTTGCGTTTTTTTATATCGCAGTATATCGCCATGTGGTCACTCGCTGTGTACTCCCCGCTAATTTTCCATCTGCAAAGCGACGCAAGCGAGCTAGAGACGAAAGTTAAGTCGATCACTGATCCCACGCCTGCCCTGCTGAAGGTGTTGTGGCTACCGGTGTTGAGTAGCTCCATGTCTAGGGTGGCAAATGCTTCAAGAAGCAATCTGCCCCGTGTGTTGGTCACTTGGCTGCCCCATTCCAGGGCCCACACGTTGAAATCGCCAGCAATGATGACATTGCTCCGGGATCTGGCATCGCTCACAAGAAAGTCCAGTGTCGCAATATACTCGCTAACTGGCAAGCTCGGTGGCAGATAACAGCTGTATATCCAGATACCTTGTATGTGCGCTCGCACAAATTCCAGCACGTATGTCCCGTAGTGATTGGTTTCCAACGCCGCACACCCACAGGGATGCATTCCCGCTCATGTCCGAAGCCCATTTGCTACCTCTCTCTACTCGATAGGGCTCGGATAGCACTGCGACATCTATCTCGTTTTCTCCGACGGACTGGGCCAGCAAGTCCTGGGCAGTCGCGCAGTGATTTAAGTTCAGCTGGACAAGTTTCATTGCGAGGACTTATGACTACCTCCGGCGCACCTCCTACTACCAGCCAGGTGGTTCCATTCTATAAGCCCTTTGCTTTTGCAGATAAAGCAAATGGCACTCTTTAGGCACTGAGCGACTTTATGCCCTGTTTCACCGCATTTAATGCAGCAGTTGATCCTGTCTACTGCGCTGGCGCATCTGCTGGCGATGTGGCCGACTTCCAAACACCTATAGCATCTAGTGATGTAAATTTTGGTCGAAACTTCGATGTCGATGTTCATTGATGTTTGCAAAATGATAAATCGATGTTGTGTGAAACATCGGCTAGAAACATCGATGCATCGATGTTTTCAACCCAACCCGTTAGTTTTCGTTAATTCAATTCTTAGAAGCCTTTTAAATAAATCCTTTCTTAGTTTTTTCTTTTATATTTCTTCATTGAATAGTTTACTTAACAATAAAACAAACAGAACTTTAAACTATATCATTTCATGATTTTTTCGTAATCTTGTGATTAAATAATAATATAACAATAAAAAATTGAGAATCGAAAATAATATTTTAACAATAAATTCTTCCTTAGCAGTCTTCATAGCATTGAGAATCAAAAATAATGAAATAATCTTATAACTATAAATGCTTCCTTAGCAGTCTTTTTTTTTGCGTTCAAAGCAATCTTAATTATTATAATTACTTTTTTTCAAAAAAGTATTTTTTGCCGATACTTTGCAAAAATAAAATGCGGCTTAGTCGGTCTGGCATTAACCTATTTCTTCTCATATATTTTAATATGATGCCGCTGAAAAAACCCGTTCAGAAGGAACTGACGATCCTACTACCGGTAAAAATTGCAGCGCCATTTTATATAAATTGGGATATGTGTTTTTCATACCTTCCCATACTTGTAGAGGGTTGCTTTCAAATGACGCTAATGGCATTCGCAGGTACGCTATCATCTCCACATCAATATCCCCATTAGGCTTATGAGAGTGTGCCAGCTGGTGATGGTGGTCCCAAAAAAAATTGGATTTAGTTGTGCTTGCCACGTTATCATTGCTATTATTGTCTTTGACCATCGGTTTTACCATAGACTTGATTTTGTTGATAGAGTTTGAGCATGCCTGAGGGTCTTTAAAATGCAGTTTCTTAAATCTTGGATCAAGTACTGTAGCAATTGCCAAAATTGAGACCTGAAACAATACATTTAAAATAAAATTTTTTAAGGAATAAATTAATGATGACATTTGAAGCATACCTGCTCTATTGAACCCATTCGCTTATCAATTTCTAAAAACAAGAAGTCCTTAATGTCTTTTGCCTCGGGCGTGATGTCATCAACGTTAAGCAATTTTGTTTTTAAAATATTCACCATTGGGATAACCATACTGGCTGTGCAATACGTATCTGCGCCTATTATTTTGGTTGCTTCCTCAAGGGGGCGCAGCATTGGTATGATATTACTAAGCAACTGTAATTCATTTCCATTAAGCATCTCAAGATCGTTGCGGACACTTAGCAAAATATCGTTTACGAAAATTTTAAGCTCCAAGAAACGCTCTATCATATAGTATGTGCTATTCCATCTAGTAGCCACATCTTGGATCAATACCTTGTCCGTTGCTGTTCTTAAGTTGTCGCTGGCAACGCAACTCTGCTTAAAAAAAGTTACAATTGCCTTTACTTTTGCAATGCATGCACTTATTGAATCTCTTTGCATAGCAGATCGTGCAATTAGATTTAGGGTGTGTGCAAAACATGGTATGTGCTTTTTTCGCCCAAAACCTAGGTCAACGGCTTTGACGACATTGGCTCCATTGTCGGTGACGACAGCTGTCACTAATTCCTTTTCAATGTCCCAATCTTTGCAGCAACTGTCCAGCATTTCAGTGAGGTATACTGATGTTTGACGCTCGCTTAGCTAAAAAACTCCGATGGTCAAAGAAATCATTTCAAGCTCAAGCTGAAAATGCGCAGTAATGCCTAAGTAACTCCGCATTGACATCTGGTCACTCCATACATCCATTGTAAGTGTTAGCGTTTTCCCATTTAGCAATCTCTTCCACATGTCCTTCATTTGCAAAAACTTCTCATCAACCCATTTTGTAATCATATACCGCGACGGTATTTTGTAGCGCGGTGCAACCGTATTCATCAAATTTATGAAGCCTGGGTTTTCGACTATGGAAAATGGTTGCACATCTTTTGTAATCATGTAAATAATGGCATCGTTGATTTTTTTGGTTTTTTCCCCGTTGGTGCCATACTCCGCTATATTTCTAAAGCTTTCAACAATCGAAACTTGTGGCACAACGCTAGAATCAGGTACTGCAGGCATTTCAACATGTTGATCAATTTTTTAAATGGAACGCAGGTGGTCCTTCATGTTGGTCGTGTTACCCGCAGTCTTCAGAACTTTGGCGCAAATTTTGCATTTTGCGCTATTTCCGTCAATTTTAGTGAAGTGCCTCCAGCAAAAGCTTGTCTTTGTTGTTATTCTAGAATATATACATTTGTAATTGCAAATAACTATATTTATATATATTTTCCACAATTTACTTACTTTGGCATTGCAAACACAGGGGAAATTAAAACAATTACAAAAACCGCGAATTTGTCCGTGTGGCACTGAAACCATATGTTCTGCAATGTTACGAAACTTAACGCCCGATGTTTTGTCAAACATCGATGCATCGATAAGCATCGATATGACACAAAACATCGGAAAACATCGAAAAACATCGCCCAAAAATCATCGATGCTCGATGCATCGATGTTTTTTTACATCACTATTAGCATCTGGGCTGGCTATTTTTTTCCATGACTCGGCAACGGGTCCATCCGACTTTCACTTTCCCAAGACTAAGGATTTTTTTCCGAAAGGTTTGCTGGTACGCTTATAACGGCCGTTTGGGTACCCGCGTAGGCTTTGCGTAGCTTTCTCATTTTGCACAGGCTTACATTTATGTCTGCCTGGGCCGCAACTGCCGATAGAACGTCCTGTTCGCTGGTAAGCTCATCCAGATCTCTTATTTCCAGGTGACTCTCTTGAGATAGCACCCGTATCGCCGCTGACTCACCCAGCACTTGCCCAATGCTTTTGGTAAGCTGCTGCGCATTTTCACAGCCTGCGCTTTTGAGCTCAAGTAGGAGGTCGCAGTTTTGTGTTTTGCGCACCCTACTCACGCTGTTTCCTACGCACTGTAGCTTATCTTCACTACTCCTGGTAACCTTGCGCAGTATCTCGCTGTATGATAGGCTGCCCTTCTCCACGATGATTGCGTCAGGGTGCACACGTTTCGGTTTCTGTGCCTTTTTCCTCTGTGTCCTGACGGTTTGCCACTGTGTTTCTGGTACGGTGTCAACTGGCAACTCCTGCATAGCCTGCTGTGGTGCCATACCCGCCGTTGCTAAACTTTGGCTGCCAGGTAGCCTTTTCGGCCTTTTAGGCGACGACTTTCCAATGCCAGTAGATTCGTCCCTTTTTCTTTTTGGCATAGCGCTAGGTCCATGCTGACGAGCTTCGACGTTTTTCCAGGCTTCCGTTTGGGTACTTGCTACCTTTGAGGAGGCAGTTTTTCCCGCATTTGCCAACGGGAGCTTTCCCGTTATCGACTCATGGAGTCGTAGCATCTCTGTAAACCTTTCCTTGTCCTGCTGGTTAACGTGCCTTTTCTGGGGTCCGCCAAAAGTCGGCAGATTTGTATCAGGTGCTCTCCCAGCTCTGCAAGCTCTTCTTGGGCTGATTTAGGCACTTTCCCTTCCTCTTGGATGACCCGTGGTCGTAGGACAGCAGCGGGCAGTGGCGACGCCGTGGGTGAGAAGAACGTATCTCCGGGGTCCAGCCTTACAGATGGGCTCAAAACAACGAGAGAATTCGTTTCTTGACCTACTTGTGGCGTAGCAACTAGAATGTCAATCTTCGGCGGAGACCTGTTCGACGGCGGTGGGGATCGCTGCAGCCGCGGCCTGCGGGCGAATGTCGAGTTGTCGTCAGACATCCTGGGGATCCATAGCCTTTCACTAAGAATCTCTACTTACGCGTGTGTGTGTTCGCATTTGTGAACAACGAAAACCGAAAATATCAAAACGCGCGTAGGTATTAGTGGGTAATTATTATAATAATGGTGTCCATGGTGTTCAAACGCACACAATGAAAGAGTTGCGCTTGTGTGCGAAGCAACGAAACACGAAGGCAACGAGACGTTTTACTGCTTTACACTGAAAAAATGCGCGCGATTCAAACATTAAACAAAAAATAAAGTTCAGTCAAGAAAAACTGCACTACCGCAAGTCATTTTAATACACGGGTTCAGCCTTCCTAATTGTTTTCAGATTCGCTCATTCTCGTGTTGTGGTGAATTGAGCGCAATTGGTCCCAAACCCAAAGAGGCAGCTTAAACTTGAACACGCTCGCGCATCGCTCTTCATGTTCGACGCTGAATGACAAAGTATGCGCGCGCTCTGCAAGTCAAACAAAGAGCGTAGTATCGCTGACTTCTTCGCACGCACTGAATCAAAGCAAAACATACATAAGAGGCTGCAGTTAAGTGAATTGCATAGCCTAAACTCACACGTACTTTAGCCTTTAGCTTTGATTTTGTGTCTGCGGAGGAGGTAGGGTTATTGAACTTTATGATTGACATGCAAAGCGCGCACATAAAATAGAGAGTGAACGTAAATGAGCAACAACAGAAGAGCATGATCGAGCGAGATTTGAAATTATCTAATTATCATAAGAGCAACGCGCGCTCTGTTAAATTTAATAATAATAATAATAGTTTGCTTTATTTGCCGTTTGAGATTTACATTTTGCTTAAAGCTAGCTTTACATTTTGAATCAGAGTTTAGATATTGCATCTTTACAGCTGAGAAATTGTCATGAATTATATTTACATTTGAAATTATATTATTTATTTATATTGAACAAGCGACACATGCGAGCGCGATACGTTCGCACCTGACAAAGGTGTCGACAACCCAAAGGCATCCCATAGCATTCAACTTTAGGCAGCGCGAATGCAAACGTTTCTACGTTTTGCCCGTCTATATGGTAAGTCGGCCGACCCATAAAGCCAAACCAACAGAGAATTATTATTATTATTATGGTTTATTTGCAGCACAGCACAAAGGAGAACAGCCGCTTGTGGTGGCAACATGCCTTCAAGTGTGTCACCCGCGGCGGCAATGGCAACGGCGCCGGCATCTGGAATCCCAATCTAAAATTCAAGCTGCATTGCAAGCGCCAGCTGCGCATCCGCAAACTGCAGCGCGGGGGGCAATGGTCGCTAACAACCAAGGACAAGCCCACAATAGTGGCACAATTTGTGTATAGTGACCGTCAAGTCTCTATTAGTGTAAACGTGAAAGTGCAGCACTCACACTTATTTAGTAGTGAATTTACACAAAACGGGGACCGCTGCCGCTGATGAATTTAAAGTCAAAATTTTAACTTTGACTTTTTTATTTTTGGCCTATGGGAGGAACCACTGTGCGCTGCCCAACGGCACGTTATCCCAAAACATTTAATAAAAGCTCACCGTCAGTGAAGCTTTGAGCTTTACTCTTACTTTTTCAAGGTTCTAATCTTGGATAGGATATTGCTAAAATTAATGCATACTCTTAGGAGTTCCTTAAAATCCTAGAAAATTGGCAAGCAGCAGACGAAGAAAGCCGCGAGTCTGCTCTCATCGGGATTGGTCGTGCCGCGGAAAAACAAACTTTACAACAAGATTGATAAAACCGGCTATGGAAAAATGCACCAAGTAGCTGGAAAGTCACCATCTGTGATCAGGTCAGAGATCACTAATGTCCTGTGCTCTGAAACTCATTGCGTTAGTCCAAGAACTACTACGCTTACATTTACTAGTGCTACTAGTAATTCTATATACTCCACTGCAACTGCGTCAACAGCCACTATCAGCAGTGTATGCCCAAGCGGGACCATGCATATCCAGAATGTTTGTTCCATACAAAAAGCATTGGAAACTGCTTCTAAAACTCTCAATGGAGATGTTGCAACTGCCTCTTCAACATTCGGCGGAGCTGCTTCAAGCGAAGCTGCTTTAAGACTGAAGGATGGACAAAAACATCTTACGCAAAAGAGAAAGAAATCAGTTTCACCCATTTTTAACAATAAAAGGGTTAACAACTAAATTGTAGTGGAATCACCCCCAGCATCAACCAGAGAGGCAAACTCTAGCAACAGGTTTGCCATTCTAGATATGGAAACGGACACAACCAGGGACAGACATGTTGAGGAAAGTTTAAATGATTCAAATGCAGGCCCTGTTAGCTCTTCTGCACCTGCACAACTGTATATTTCTAATGAAAATATGGATATAAATGGCACAGAAAACAGCCCACAACAGAATGAATCTAGCACTAATAATCGGCTAAAAAACAATTCAAAGCCACCGCAAATAGTTATAAGTATAACCAACCTTAACGATCTCTTTGAAATCATTTCGGAGGTAACAAGTGCTGATAACGTATCAGTCAAAGTTAATCAAGGAGAAACAGCTAGAATATTTCCCAAAGACTGTAATACTTACAGAACTATTGTTGATCATTTTGATAATTTGGGTATTGAATTCCATACATACCAAATGAAGCTGGAAAAGCCTCACAGAATGGTGGTTAAGGGGCTTCATTATAGCACACTAACCAACGAAGTTACTGCAGATTTTAAAAAATTTGGCTTTGATGCTTCTCGGTACATAACCCAAGATCAAGAACTAGCCAAGAAGAAAAACCCAATAAATTCTTCATCAATATAAAGCCATGTGCAAAAATTAATGATATATATGATATCACAGCACTCTGCCGCCAAAGAGTGAGAATAGAAAGGATGCGTAAATCATCGGAAATTGCCCAATGCATTCGATGCCAAGATTATGGACACACAGCCAAGTATTGCCGTCGTCATCCCAACTGTGCTCGATGTGGTGAAAATCATCTAACCAAGCAATGCGTACGTTCCCAAGATCAACCGCCTTACTGTATACACTTTGGAGGACCTCACATGGCAAGCTACAAAGGCTGTACCAAATATCAGGAATACCTTCGTCGATCAATGGGCTCTCTAAAGAAGCAACAGCGTCAACCGTTGTCGTCTAATCCGAATAGGAGGGATATAAGCCAAACAACGCGGCAACAGCCGCAACAAAGGCATCTGCAGCAACATATAACTCGACAGCAACAATCACAACAACTGCCTAGTACTTCTAGAGTCACAAGTGATAACATATCTTATGCCTCAATAGCAAGAAACAGAAGTGGACCTGTCCAGCGCCATCTACATGATTTTCAAGCGAAACTGCACTCACCCACTCACCGAAATCAAGGGACAATACTTCTCAACAGCAGCATACGCTTGATGTCCAATCACTATTGAAACAACAGCAACAGCAATTTATGAAATGGCAACAACAGCTCCAGCAACAGCAGCAGCAGCAATTCCTCTTGTGGCTACAACAGCAGCAACAAGAACAACAACAGCAAAACAAGAAAAACAGTCAACGACTAGAACGGCTTGAAAATATGGTTTTTGATATGGCCAACTCGATTAAACAATGGACTGGGGGTATATCAACTCTCCAGCTCCACAACAACGCTCCAGCCTCACAATGAATACACTCAAGATCCTTATCTGGAATGTCAATGGCCTTTCAGGTAAAGCTCGAGAAGTCGAGCTCTTTGCGCATAACAACAGCATTGACATCCTTCTTTTAAATGAAATTAGACTCAACCGAAGAGAAACAGTTAAAATATTTGGCTATACCTTTTACCCAGCATACAAACCATCACGTCACAATCACGGCAACGGAGGGGCGGCTGTATTGGTGAGGAGTTCTCTCAGCCATTTCCCACATGGAGTTGTTGAAACACGAGCCATTCAGATGTCTTCCATAAAAGTTACCACAAGTTTAGGAGACATGGAAGAAAGCGCAATATACTGCCCACCACAAAATAGTATCCAAGAAAGGCATTTCACTGACATACTCGCTGCTTGCAGTCAAAGGTATCTGGTTGGAGGTGACTGGAATGCGCGACATTGGATGTGGGGAGACACATATAATTCACCCAGTGGACGGGAACTAGTTGAAGCCATTACTGCTAGAGGGGCTAATATTCTTGCTACAGGCTCACCAACTAGATACCCATATGTGCCAAGCCACACAGAAACTTGCATTGATTTCGCACTATATCATGGGATACCGGATTCTAGGGTTAATATCTGTCATAGCTGGGATTTAGACTCTGATCACATAGCTCTTGTTGTTAACCTGCAAATAGATGGTGTTAATGTCAGACCAAGCTCTCGATTAATCACCCGCCGTACTGACCTCATTGCTTTTAGACAAAATCTAGAAGGCTCTTTTCAGTTAAATTCGACTTTGGACACTAGAGAAGACATCGAGAACGCAGTAGATATTCTAACTGAGAATATACATAGAGCTGCAACAGCATCAACTCCACCTGATCCTGAACTTCGTCCAATAAGCTATGGCATTGTAATAAGAACAAAAAGGCGTCTTCGAAGAAGAGCAATTCGTTCTCAAGACCCTTAGGACAGAATAATGTGGAACCGGACAGCGAAACAGCTACGAATTCTCTTAAGGGAACTCAGAAGCGATTATTTCGAGAACAAACTTTCCTCTATGGACTACACCATCGATGCGAACTATTCGTTATGGAAATGTACAAAATCGCTTAAGCGACAACCCTTTAGACAGGTTCCTGTGCGATGTCCTCGTGGTGAACTTGCCAAAAATGAAACAGAGCAGGCCAATGCTTTCGGTATTCATCTGGAAGATCGTTTCACTACTTTTGATTTTGCTACGGCAGAACAGATTTGAGAGACCCATCAGCACCTGCAGACCCCTTTGCAGATGTCCCTGCCTATTAGGCCTATAAGGACTGAAGAAATTAGTGAAGTCATCCAACTTTTGCCGAAAAATAAAGCTTGATAAAATTTGTCACGCTACATTAAAGGCCTTGCCAACAAAAGCGATATTATATATAGCACTAATTTTTAATGCTATTATTAGGGTACAAGAGCTCCCAAAGCAATGGAAATTTGCAGCGATTCTGATGATTCACAAACGAGGCAAGCCAGATGCTGAACCTGAGTCATATCGCCCAATAAGCCTCCTACCATCCCTGTCTAAAGTATGGAAGAGGCTTGTTGCCAATCGGATTACTGCAATTATAAGCCAATGCAATATCTTGCCGGATCATCAATTTGACTTTCGAGAAGGACACGGCACTGTAGAACAAGTTCACAGATTGGTTAAGCACATCTTGCAGGCGTTTGATGACCAGGAGTACTCCAATGCAGTCTTCGTTGACTTGCAGCAAGCCTTCGATAAAGTGTGGCACGTTGGCCTACTGTGCAAAATTAAAAACCTGCTACCTGCACCGTACTATGGACTGCTAAGGACATATCTCGAAGGACGAGAGTTTAAGGTTAAAGTATCAAATGAGAGCAGGAGTTCCACAGGGCAGTGTTCTTGGACCGCTGCTCTATTCGTTGTATACTGCCGATATACCCAGGCCCAACTGTCAACATATGATAGCCCCCTCTAAGGCTCTTTTTGCGACCTATGCAGACGACATTGCCGTCATTTACAATTTCAGCTGTCGCGTAGAGGCAGCTAATGGACTACAAAGCTATCTTAATACTCTTGCAGCTTGGTGCAAACGATGGAACCTCAAGGTCAATCCGCTGAAAACAACAAACCCCTGTTTTACGCTTAAAAGGCTTTTAATGATTACCCCTGCAATCCAGCTGGAGGGAATAAACTTGGAACAACCGTCGCAAGCAAAATATCTTGGCATCACCCTGGACAAGCGCCTTACTTTTGGGCCACATCTTAAGGCCACGGTGAAAAAATGTGGCCACAGAATTCAACAACTGCGATGGCTTATTAGCAGAAGGAGCACCTTACAGCTGAGATGTAAGAGGGCTGTGTATGCTAGCTGTATTATGCCAATATGGCTTTACGGTATACAGATTTGGGGAATTGCAGCCAAATCGAACTACAAACGTATACAGGTGCTGCAGAATCGCGTACTACGACAAATTACAAACTGTCCCTGGTACGTACGTGGTTCCACACTACATAGAGATCTCAATCTGCATACAGTGGCAGAGCAGATTGGGTATAGTATACCTAGAAGATACAGTGACAGATTGCTAAGCCACCGCAGCCTGCTTGCAAGACGCTTTCTCCCAGCTCGCCCTTTAAGGCGACTTAACCGGCTAGGTTAAGTCCTCATAATTTACTATTTGGTGTGCTATTTTTACATATTCCTCCCCATGTGATGTAAAGGTACTGTTTTGTATGTACAGATTTATGTAGATTATTGTAGAGAAAACAAAAAATTAATGAGTGTTCGAACTCACTAGCGATGTGTTAACACATTTCTTTTTGTTACGCATCATTCTTGTTGCTAAACAGCAGAGCTGCGTGACTCGACCGTCTGCTTTTCTGCCGCTACACCAATACCATTATACTCATTTGCAGGCAGAGACAATTGTTGTACAACAACTAAATACATATTATTTCACTGCAGCTCAACGTCTGTGTGACCACTTTGTGTGAGTTACGGCAGCGAGGTTTGCATGTATGAAACTGTTGGTTTTGCTACCCGCGCTTATCTCTATATATAAAAGAGTTCGTCCGCGTTAAAATGGATAGCATATCGGCCTTAACGAAAAGAGCTAGAAGGCTGAAATTTTCACACAATTTTTTATGCAGGTATTCTGTTTGACCTAAGAAAGGAATTTTATTTTGGACAACTCCTTCGAGTACCTCCCATACATTTTGGAGCACTTTTACCCACTCCAAAAACAAAACAAATTACCCATTCCACTACTGCCGCCTGTTTGTCGCACAAGCTGAGAGTTTGATCGCGAGCGAGAATACAAAAACATAACAAATGCGCAGTGACGCCTTCGCGTCGCACAAGCAAAGTCATAAAGTCATATTTCCGCTTCTTAATGAATAAGTGCATTCACATATAAGTGAACAATGCGCTTGAAAATAATTTTCAATATTTTATGTACATGAATCTTTTCGCACAGTGCACATTGTTTTTTTTTTTCAAATTTGTGTGCCTTTGACAATTGATTTACGACGCGAGTAGCTATTAGCGTCGTCCACCCGGAAGATGCGGCGGCAATTGGAACAGTCCCAGCGTCCAGCATGTGTGTGAATAAGAAATTTGCAAACTCGATAAAACATCGTGCAAATTGTTCAGTAAGCCAAAAAATCCCAGAAAAAAAAAAAAGCCAAAAAATAAAAAAGCCACCAAGAAAAAGCCAAAAAAATAAGAAAAACCAAAAATAAAAAAAAAAAAAAAAAAAAAATAAGACAAACCAAAAATAAAAAAAGCCAAAAAATAAAAAAAGCCAAAAATAAAAAAAAGCCAAAAAACAAAAAATCCAAAAAAAAAAAAAAAAAAACCATTCCCAGAAAATAAAAAAAGAAGCATATGCAGTATCTGCAGTATTCCTTATTGGTGTCCGCTTCATCGCGGCTTATCCAAACTTTAAAATCTGGCTGCTGTAGCCAGCAATCACGAAATTTTTGTTTGTACGAATCTTTCGGCATTATTTAAGTTTATTTTTCACTTTTGTTGTACATTAGATTACAAATGATATCGAAAATACATACAAAGTATGTAAAAAGATCGCTATTTTTAATAGATTGATGCCACAATGTTTTTAAAGAAAACTTTGAAAAAAAATATTGAAATAAATGAATCAAATAAAATCTGAAAAAAGGCCAGATTTCCGGATAGGGGATGTTTGATATTTTTTCCGGACAAGGGACTTAAAAACATGTCAGATCTGTCCGGAAAAAGGCCAAATCGGCATCACTGTTGTTTGTGTCATTGAATTAAAAAACAACAACTAAGCAAAACTTGGTGCGTCCAGAAAAATTTGGCACACCAGAAAATAATGTGGGGGTGGATTTGCATACTTGCTGCTAATATAACTTAGACTAAACGTAACACACTTACATTAATAATATACAATTTCAAACAAGTAAAATTGGTTCGTACACTTGCAAAAAAGAAACGGATTTCCGCTTCTTAATGAATAAGTGCATTCACATGTAAGTGAACAATGCGCTTGAAAATAATTTTCAATATTTTATGTAAATGAATCTTTTCGCACAGTGCACATTGTTTTTTTTCTCAAATTTGTGTGCCTTTGACAATTCATTTACGACCCAAGTAGCGTTTGTTGTTGTTGTTAGTGTTGTTCTTGGGCCCGCACTGCTACTTTTTGTTGGTGTCGTTGATTAAAAAAAAAACAACAACAACAAAACATAACTTGGTGCGTGTAGAAAAATTTTGCACACCAAAATACATATGTTGTGGGGGTGGATTTGCCTACTTGCTGCTAATATAACTTAGACAAAACGTATAACTTACATTAATAATATACAATTTCGAACAAGCAAAAGGCCGTTCACATTAGTTTTTACACAAATCTATGTACGTTGTTCGTCCCAAACTCAAAGAGCCGCTTAAAATTTAACAGAGTGCGCGCGTTGCTCTTATGATAATTAGATAATTTCAAATCTCGCTCCGATCATGCTCCTCTGTTGTTGCTCATTTACGTTCACTCTATATTTTATGTGCGCGCTTTGCATGTCAATCATAAAGTTCAATAACCCTACTTCCTCCGCACACACTAAGTCAAAGCTAAAGGCTAAAGTACGTGTGAGTTTAGGCTATGCAATTCACTTAACTGCAGCCTCTTAGATATGTTTTGCTTTGATTCAGTGCGTGCGAAGAAGGCAGCGATACTACGCTCTTTTTTTTGACTTGCAGAGCGCGCGTATACATAAGAGAGTGATCCGAAACCATGATACAAAATACCGATAACGCATTGCGCATAAATAGCTGTTTTGCGTGACGTCACATGTGACAGGTTGGGTATGATTTTCATATTGCATATGGCTGTTGATGCTGATCAAGAATATATCTACCTTTTATGGGGTCGGAGATGCTTCTTTTGCCTGTTACATACTTATGCACAAACAATATACTCTTTACCCATTTCCAGGGCATATAACTGTGAATGCAAAAGATTTGTTGTTGCTGTTTTTGTCGATCGCTTCAGGCTTATTATAAGCCGTTGTATGCACACACGAATTTGAAACAACAAAGGGAGAGTACTCAAGAGGAATGCGATTGGCTTAAGAGCATGAAAATGTGATATTGTTCTGTAGATGAGATCAATTCACATAAATAACAGTAACTCTTTCACTCTATGTGGAATTTTACAATTTTTACTTAGTGTGCCATTTGCGCATTGCTTCATTTTATTATTATTTCTAAAAGTGATACAAGAATGAACATACAAATTATTGGGGTGCTTTGCCTCTGCTACAGTTTTATATGCTTTTCTCTTCCTTTGCTACAGTTTTAGATATGCAGCCGCTTGCAGCCACAGCAGCAACAGCTTCAGCTATCTTCCTTCCAATTTGTGACACTAGCTCAAAAAGTTTAGGTGGGGGAAGGGGCTGGAGCGGAATGGGTGGGCGTGGCATCCACAATTTTTCGGGGATGCCAGAGCATCTTCCTGGATGTCGTAATTGCTATCTTCCTACCAAGGGTTTGCCGACTCTAGTCTTCCGCCAAATTGTAAAAGGTTGGGGAAGTGGCAAAGCTGGGCTTTGGGTGGGCCCTATTAAATATCTTTTGGCTGTCGCTACCGTTATGGACGCGGCTCCAGTTTTGATGCGTTTTTTGGGATCGTCATCACCTGAAGTGTTGGCAAAATTTGGTGGATCGAGCTTAAAAACTGAGGAAGCTGGTAGGCGTTTTGATTTAAAAACCGCGGGGCTGTGCCGAATGGGGGGGGGGGGCTCCACACTCCTTTTCAGGATGCCGTAGCTATCTTCCTACCAAATTTGTGCTCTAACTGTAAGGTGCGAATAGGTGGATTTGAGTTATCTAATTTATCAATTTGCCAGCCCCCCGGTTTTTTAAAAAGCCCCAATCTTGACTACTTTTTACTTTATTTACTAGTGCCATTTACTATGCCATGATAAAGAGAATTGAAGAGTTTCAAGCCTTTAGCTTCGACCCGTTTTGGAAAACTTGCGTTCTACAGACGACGGACGACACTGACGGACATATACCCCCAATACCCTCCTTCGATATCGAGTACGCGCGCCTTCTCTACCTCAATGGTGACGTTCTACAGACAGACGGACAGACACATTTGATGACTATTCCATTACCCTCCTTCGTTATGGCGCCTTCCCTGGTAGGGGGGAAGAGTGTTATTTTCTTTTGCTTTAATATTTTGTGAAATATTTTCTGATTTATTTATTTTATATCTTCTGTTGCTAAAATTTATATAAACTATCCGCGCATCGAAGTAAGCGGGCCACTTACTAGTATGTATATATGTATGTACATACATATGATGTTAACACATTAAAATATGCGATGTTAGTTTGCGTAAAAAATGAGAGTGATAAGAGAGCGCTTGGAAAAGATATGTATACTGCTTTAATTTTTGTTCGATTTTCTTCGTTCAATTTCTCTTGTGGTTGTTGTAACTTAAGATTACCCAATACCAATAACCAAGTACAGTGCATTTAAAGGGCACACATACACTCATGACGTGTTTGATGTTTTTATTTGGGTCTATTTAAACGAGATCGTTCTCTTGATGCACAAAACCCCCCTCGTACATTACCTATGTACATATGCACATACGACCAAGTTTTCTGGCACTGAGCTTGGACATCGCTAGTATAAATTAAATTAAAAGTAAGAAAAAGCCTCACAACGTTTACATATGTACATATGCACATGTATAGTACATATATGTATATCATAACATTTTGTGACGAATATTAAACTTTATGTACAATAATGGACAAAAGTAATTTGACATTAAAAAAATGCATATTTTGTACATACATACATGTATTCACTACATATACATATACATATGTACATACATATGTATGTATGAACGGTTCTTTAATGTATTTCTGAGTATTTAGGGCCGAGTCTAACGTTTTTGCATTCCGTTTTGCTCTATTTGCTCTTTTGTTCAGTCAAGAGATGGGCACGTGACAGCTAGTTCGTGTAATAGCACTGCGTGTGCAGGCTTACACAACTACATTCATTACGGGCTCGTGAGTGTCGGGTCGGAAAATATTTGTTACGTTCCACCTCTAGTATACAATTTGTATGAAATGTAACGCATGCACGGCGCTTCTAACGGTAAATCTCTACGTCGCGGTAGTCGAACACAGCAGGGAATGAAATTTGATCATTCGCAGTTTAGAGTTGTACCAACCCGCACGATGTCGGAGAATTGTGAATATACAGTGAGTGAAGAAAACAAGCTAGAGAATTTATTGAAAGAGTTCGGGCTGCTGGAAGTTCTGCCATTGTAATATATATAAGTCATCTTTTGTCATAGCTCTAAGCTTTCCAGCCCAAGCTGAACTTGAGCTTACACGCACTGCTTGCACGCACTACTTGTACGCACTGCTTGCACTGCTTAAACGCAAAGCTCACACGCACCACCTACACGCACTGCTAATTAGGTGCATTAGAATAAGACAGCATAAATAACAACAACAGTTACATTAGCTTTACATTAAACTTAGATAAGCTACTCCTCACACCACTATTAACCTTACCTAGCCATAAGAACACATGTAAATATTTACTATAAATACGGACGCTGAGTCCAGAATAAATCACTCAAGATCTAGCTCTTCGCCTTTCATTACACCATATTCTTAAGGTAAGTTTTAAAAAGTGCAATAAATTTAACATAAAAGTGAGAAAAAATTATATAAAATAATAAGAGATTTATACATGCCTTGCGCTGTATGTACTATAAATTTATGAATGCTCAAACATACACATATGTATGTACATATGAATGTACAAACACGACGCCGGTTCTAACATATTTAAACAAAATATAAACCCATACACACATCAATATAAAAATATAATTAATATTGTTCAAATAAATGTTGTTCAAATAAAAGTTGGTTCAATATATGTACATATGTATGTACATACATATGTATATGTACATACGTACATATATTTTAACTGAGTGCAAAAATTTGCGTGTATATGCGTATGTACAGTTTGTCAAGAAAGTGTTTTCGCATGAAGAAAAATTCATATACATATTTTCACTTCTGATCAAAAAAATGAACTGTTAAATGAAATTTTCATCATGTATGTATGTATAAGAGATAGTTGCAGAATACACACGCAAATATAACTGCACACTTCGCTTTGTGAGTACCCTGCAGTTTCGTTCGGCCTGAAAAAGACCGCAATCAGGGGTGAATAACCCATTACTATGCATGAATTGCTATCTCCAAGACGTTCTTTTTATGCATGAGTTATACACGGGCATGCATAATTCAGCTATCAATTATTAGCGATGGAAAACTACAGGGCTATTCTGCTACTTTCGTCATACACATGCATCTAGAGCAATGAAAAATCATTTTATCAATTGATACAAGAGCTCAAGCATTTGCACGATGGCATTGAAATAAATGAAGGCAGTTCTGTTAAAGGATATTTGGTGCATGCGCTTCGAAGCGAAACACAAAGAAGCAAAAATCTATTTTCAGAATATTACTTGTCGGATAAATCCCCCTCACACATTAGCCTTAAAATCGAGCTTTAAGTTTTCTAAATTTTTAATTGATCATAGTAAGTCGATTGAGCAAGTTTTGGAGTATAAATCTGGTTAAAACATAGATTTAACTAAAGAAGAATTTTTTCCTAACATAATCAATGCACATGAAGTGGATATTAATTATAAAGATTGCCTTGTAAGCAATGAAATAATTTATAAAGGCACAAAATAAAAAGAAAAGTATTATAATGCGGCTAATTTAAAAAATATACAGCTGTTCAAAATTAAGTTTTTTTATTGTTAAAAATGAAAACCTATATGTAATATGCCAAAAAATTTATTTAAAACAATTTGAACGTCATTTTCATGCATTTGAAGTGGGTCACCCTTTAAAAGAAATGGAAATAGTCAACATTTTAGATTTTATAAGTCCGCCTTTACATTTGTATCCTTTAAATAATAAGAAAACTTATTTTAGAATTAAGTACATTTAATAATTTGAACAAATAAATTGAATAATAAATATTTTGTTGAAAAAAAAAATACTTATGATGTCTGACTTTTTATTTTCCAATTATAACATCTTTATTCAAGTACTGCAATACTTGAATCAAATAATTGAATACTTTAATCAAGTAATTGGATACTTGATTCAAGAATACAAATTCTTGAATCAAGAATACAAGTACTTTTTTCAAGAATTTTCGTACTCAATTTTCAAGTATTTAAATACTTGAATCAAGTAATTGAATACTTTAATCAAGTAATTGGATACTTGATTCAAGAATACAAATTCTTGAATCCAGAATAAAAATACTTATATCAAGAATTTTCCGTACTCAATTTTCAAGTTTTGAAATACTTGAATTAAGTATTGCCATACTTGGGTCAAGTACACTAATTCTTGAAACAAGAATAAAAAACTTAATTTAAGAATTTCAGGAACTTACATTTTAAGTTCTCGAAAACTTAAATCGAGTTCTAAAAGAACTTGAATCAAGAACGGAAGAACTTAATTCAAGTTCAAAGAGAACTTAAATCAAGTAAAAAACGAACTTAGGAAACCGTACTTGAAATAAGTACGACATTCTCGGATTCAGGAATTCCGTACTTAGTGAGAAATCAAGTACGAAATGTGGGGTTCTAAGTACGAAATACTTGATTTTTTCTATCAGTGTAGTATGACTAGTAAGTGGCCCGCTTACTTCGCTGCGCGGATAGTTTATATAAATTTTAGCAACAGAAGATATAAAATAAATAAATCAGAAAATATTTCACAAAATATTAAAGCAAAGTAAATAACATTCTCTTTTCCACGCCACCATTGAGGTAGAGAATCAGGCGCGTCATTATACTCGATATCGAAGGTATAGGAGTATATTGGGAGTATGTCCGTCATGTTGTCTGTCCGTCTGTCTGTATGAACGCAACGTTTTTTCCACTTAATTCAAGCTAAAGGCTTGAAACTCTTCAATTCTCTTTATCTATGGCATAGTAAATTAAAGTGTCAAGATTGGGGCTTTACAAAAACTGGGGGGCTGGCAAATTGATAAATTAGATAACTCAAAATCCACCTATTCGGCACACCCTTACAGTTAGAGCTACCAAATTTGGTAGGAAGATAGCTACTGGCATCCCCGAAAAATTGTGGAGCCACGCCCACCCATTCCGCTCCCAGCCCCCCGCGGTTTTATATCAAAAACGCCTATAACTTCCTCAGTTTTTAAGCTCGATCCACCAAATTTTGCGCCAAGATAAGTGATGACGATCCCCAAAAAACTGCATCAAAACTTTTGATGCCACGCCTACCCATACCGCCCAAGCTAACCCCAGCCGCCCCAACTTTTCGTTAAAAACGGGAATGCGTGTATCTTTCAGAGTTGTTGAGCTAGAGTCTCTGAATTTGGTAGAAAGATAGCTAGTAATGAACCCCAATGATCTGCATTAAAGTTTTGGAGTCACGCCCACCCTTTCCGCCCCCAGCCCTACCGCAGTTTCAAATCAGAAATGACTTTATCTTCCTCAGTTTTTGAGCTACAGCCACAAAATTTTGCGCCAACATAGGTGATGACGATCCCCAAAAAACTGCATCAAAACTTTGGATGCCGCGTCCATAACTGGTAGCGACAGCCAAAGATATTTTGTAGCCAGGCCCACCCATAACGCCCACAGCACCCTTCCCCAACCTTTTACAATTTTTGAGCTAGAGTCACCAAATTTGGTAGGAAGATAGCAATTGACATCCAAGAAGATCTGCAGGAATAATTTGGATGCCATACCCACCCATAACTCGCCCAGCCCCCCTTCCCCCACCTAAACTTTGAGCTAGTGTCACCAAATTTGGAAGGAAGATAGCTGAAACTGTTGCTGCTGTGGCTGCAGCGGCTGCATATAAAACTGTGGCAGGGAAAGCATATAAAACTGTAGCAGGCAAAGCACCCCAATAATTTTGTATGTTCATTCTTGTATCACTTTTAGAAATAAAATGAAGCAATGCGCAAATGGCACACTAAAGTAAAAATTGTAAAATTCCCTTAGAGTGAAAGAGTTACTGTTATTTATGTGAATTGATCTCATCTACAGAACAATATCACATTTTCATGCTCTTAAGCCAATCGCATTCCTCTTAGTCCTCCTTTGTTGTTTCAAATTCGTGTGTGCATACAACGGCTTATAATAAGCCTGAAGCGATCGACAAAAACAGCAACAACAAATCTTTTGCATTCACAGTTATATTTATACCCTGAAATGGGTAAAAAGAGTATAATTGTTTTGTGCATAAGTATGTAACAGGCAAAAAGAAGCATCTCCGACCCCATAAAAGGTAGATATATTCTTGATCAGCATCAACAGCCATATGCAATATGAAAATCATACCCAACCTGTCACATGTGACGTCACGCAAAAACAGCTATTTATGCGCAATGCGTTATCGGTATTTTGTATCATGGTTTCGGATCACTCTCTTATGTATACGCGCGCTCTGCAAGTCAAAAAAAGAGCGTAGTATCGCTGCCTTCTTCGCACGCACTGAATCAAAGCAAAACATATCTAAGAGGCTGCAGTTAAGTGAATTGCATAGCCTAAACTCACACGTACTTTAGCCTTTAGCTTTGACTTAGTGTGTGCGGAGGAAGTAGGGTTATTGAACTTTATGATTGACATGCAAAGCGCGCACATAAAATATAGAGTGAACGTAAATGAGCAACAACAGAGGAGCATGATCGGAGCGAGATTTCAAATTATCTAATTATCATAGGTCGCCTCTGTTAAGTTTTAAGCGGCTCTTTGAGTTTGGGACGAAGAGCGTGGCTCACAACGCAGGCATGCATAGATTTGTATACAAACTTATGTGAACGGCCTTTGCTTGTTCGAAATTGTATATTATTAATGTAAGTTATACGTTTTGTCTAAGTTATATTAGCAGCAAGTAGGCAAATCCACCCCCACAACATATGTATTTTGGTGTGCAAAATTTTTCTACACGCACCAAGTTATGTTTTGTTGTTGTTGTTTTTTTTTTTTTAATCAACGACACCAACAAAAAGTAGCAGTGCGGGCCCAAGAACAACACTAACAACAACAACAAACGCTACTTGGGTCGTAAATGAATTGTCAAAGGCACACAAATTTGAGAAAAAAAACAATGTGCACTGTGCGAAAAGATTCATTTACATAAAATATTGAAAATTATTTTCAAGCGCATTGTTCACTTACATGTGAATGCACTTATTCATTAAGAAGCGGAAATCCGTTTCTTTTTTTGCAAGTGTACGAACCAATTTTACTTGTTTGAAATTGTATATTATTAATGTAAGTGTGTTACGTTTAGTCTAAGTTATATTAGCAGCAAGTATGCAAATCCACCCCCACATTATTTTCTGGTGTGCCAAATTTTTCTGGACGCACCAAGTTTTGCTTAGTTGTTGTTTTTTTAATTCAATGACACAAACAACAGTGATGCCGATTTGGCCTTTTCCGGACAGATCTGACATGTTTTTAAGTCCCTTGTCCGGAAAAAATATCAAACATCCCCTATCCGGAAATCTGGCCTTTTTCAGATTTTATTTGATTCATTTATTTCAATATTTTTTTCAAAGTTTTCTTTAAAAACATTGTGGCATCCAATCTATTAAAAATAGCGATCTTTTTACATACTTTGTATGTATTTTCGATATCATTTGTAATCTAATGTACAACAAAAGTGAAAAATAAACTTAAATAATGCCGAAAGATTCGTACAAACAAAAATTTCGTGATTGCTGGCTACAGCAGCCAGATTTTAAAGTTTGGATAAGCCGCGATGAAGCGGACACCAATAAGGAATACTGCAGATACTGCATATGCTTCTTTTTTATTTTCTGGGATTTTTTTGGTTTATTTTTTTATTTTTTTTGGGATTTTTTGGCTTTTTTTTTATTTTTTGGCTTTTTTTTTTATTTATTGGCTTTTTTTTATTTTTTGGCTTTTTTTTTATTTTTTTTGTCTTATTTTTATTTTGTGGCTTTTTTTTCTATTTTTTGGTTTTTCTTATTTTTTTTGGCTTTTTCTGGCTTTTTTTTTATTTTTTGGCTTTTTTTTTTTATTTTCTGGGATTTTTTGGCTTACTGAACAATTTGCACGATGTTTTATCGAGTTTGCAAATTTCTTATTCACACACATGCTGGACGCTGGGACTGTTCCAATTGCCGCCGCATCTTCCGGGTGGACGACGCTAATAGCTACTCGCGTCGTAAATCAATTGTCAAAGGCACACAAATTTGAAAAAAAAAACAATGTGCACTGTGCGAAAAGATTCATGTACATAAAATATTGAAAATTATTTTCAAGCGCATTGTTCACTTATATGTGAATGCACTTATTCATTAAGAAGCGGAAATCCGTTTCTTTTTTGCAAGTGTACGAACCTATTTTACTTGTTTGAAATTGTATATTATTAATGTAAGTGTGTTACGTTTAGTCTAAGTTATATTAGCAGCAAGTATGCAAATCCACCCCCACATACATATTTTTTGGTGTGCCAAATTTTTCTGGACGCACCAAGTTTTGCTTAGTTGTTGTTTTTTTTAATTCAATGACACAAACAACAGTGATGCCGATTTGGCCTTTTTCCGGACAGATCTGACATGTTTTCAAGTCCCTTGTCCGGAAAAAATATCAAACATCCCCTATCCGGAAATCTGGCCTTTTTTCAGATTTTATTTGATTCATTTATTTCAATATTTTTTTCAAAGTTTTCTTTAAAAACATTGTGGCATCCAATCTATTAAAAATATCGATCTTTTTACATACTTTGTATGTATTTTCGATATCATTTGTAATCTAATGTACAACAAAAGTGAAAAATAAACTTAAATAATGCCGAAAGATTCGTACAAACAAAAATTTCGTGATTGCTGGCTACAGCAGCCAGATTTTAAAGTTTGGATAAGCCGCGATGAAGCGGACACCAATAAGGAATACTGCAGATACTGCATATGCTTCTTTTTTATTTTCTGGGAATTTTTTGGTTTTTTTTTTATTTTTTTTGGGATTTTTTGGCTTTTTTTTTTTTATTTTTTTTTTTTTTTTTTTTATTTATTGGCTTTTTTTATTTTTTGGCTTTTTTTTTTATTTTTTTTGTCTTATTTTTTATTTTGTGGCTTTTTTTTTCTATTTTTTGGTTTTTCTTATTTTTTTTGGCTTTTTCTGGCTTTTTTTTTTTTTTTTTTGTTTTTTTTTTATTTTCTGGGATTTTTTTGGCTTACTGAACAATTTGCACGATGTTTTATCGAGTTTGCAAATTTCTTATTCACACACATGCTGGACGCTGGGACTGTTCCAATTGCCGCCGCATCTTCCGGGTGGACGACGCTAATAGCTACTCGCGTCGTAAATCAATTGTCAAAGGCACACAAATTTGAAAAAAAAACAATGTGCACTGTGCGAAAAGATTCATGTACATAAAATATTGAAAATTATTTTCAAGCGCATTTTTATGTGAATGCACTTATTCATTAAGAAGCGGAAATCCGTTTCTTTTTGCGAGTGTATGAACCTTTTTTTATGACTTTGCTTGTGCGACGCTGAAGGCGTCACTGCGCATTTGTTTTGTTTTTGTATTCTCGCTCGCGATCAAACTCTCAGCTTGTGCGACAAACAGGCGGCAGTAGTGGAATGGGTAATTTGTTTTGTTTTTGGAGTGGGGTAAAAATTAACCCAAATGTATGGGGTACTCGAAGGAGTTGTC